>JZLH01S0098804.1:21051-37090 GCA_001188425.1 Eucidaris tribuloides
CGTTTCCGCCAGGTTTGAATCAAAAAAGTTTAATTACTCTGCAGTTTGCACTTCTATAAAGTAAGACTTGATTTTCTCTGGATTAAGAATGGGGCAGTTAATATCTACTATAAATCAAGAATCGTAGAAAAACTTGATTAAAGTTAGAGACTAATGAAAATCTGTTGTCGCGGACAAAAACGTCGCGGACTGGACATTTTCGGCGCGGACAGGACATTTTGTCGCCGGACAGAGACAATGTATTTCAATATCATAAAATGTAGTTTTTCATTTGTTTTGTCTGTATGTGTCTGTATGTTGTGTATGTGTGTAAAGTATGTTTGTGTGTTATGTGTGATTATGGATGTGTTTGTGTTATCTATTTAGAGAAAATTAAAGATAGATGTAATGCACGTGTTGGTGGTACATAGCACATGTACAGTATTGCATTTGGAATGGTGTATAATGTGTGCATTTGTGTGTCATTAGTGGTGTGTATCATCTGTGTACTCGGGTACGTATTTTTTGTTCAAGACAAAATATATTCATAAGTTCTACTAAGTCTTCTGAAATTGTTGATCCTGGATGTGATTGAGGTTTTAGAACATAAATATATATCTTTATGTGTTAAAGTATACAATATAGCATTGCAACAAAATGTCTGTCCGCCCGACACTCCAAAATTCCTGTCCGCGGACGCTGTAATTAATTAATTACTTGCAAGTAATTAGTAAACGGGTGGCAAATATTTATTAAACCACACTAATACATGTAAACCTTATTTACCAAGCTTTCATTTGTATCAATATCATATTTCATCAAGTCTGTAAACTCACAGACTTTTAGACTTGTACAACTTCATTCAAAACCCATGTCGCATACGTCCTGTCCGCGACGCTGCACTTTCGACAATCAGAGAGATGCATAATGCCCAATTTTTCCGATATTTATTTCCACAGCCACAGCCCACAGGTCTTTCACACGTACAAATATTAGCTTAATTTCTTCAGCAGTCTTATTCTTACAAGGAAAAGAAGTTTCTAAATGTTCCTCGTCCGCGACATAGGTCCAATAAGCTCGAAATAGCCCCCTTGAATCCCCACCCCTTAAGCGATCAAGGGGATAGAGGGTTCCTAAAATGGTGCATGTGGGGATCAGGGCCCATGAGGGCCCAAACTAGGTAACTTTATAACCACAAGCCCATTTGTAACCAAACTTGGATGGTAGTTGCATGACAGCGACCTCAATGTTATTTGGGGGTCAAAGGTCACATGTAGGTCAAAGGTCAAATGAGGTCAAATGATAGAATATACATGTACCTGCAATTTCTACTGGGGTTGGTATCGGCCCATTTGTAGCTAACTTGGATGGTACATGTAGATGCCCTACATGTATAGGGACCTCAATGTTAGATTAGGGTCAAAGGTCAAAGGTCATAAGTCTCGTTCATGTGGCTCCATTGGTGCCTAGATATCAGGCTCCAAGGGCCAAAACTATAATATATTTGATGTAATTTCTTTGGGCTCTACAGAGAGTTTGCGATACCTCGGGTGAACGTCGTGCTCCATGGGGCTCTTGTTTAAACAATTGATTCTGCAATTTTTTTTATTAAATCATATATTTGCTAATTACTCACTTTAAACAGCTCATAGAATGATAATTTTAGTGATAATCTTCTTTGTGACATTTCTAAAAATTATCCACAAAAAATGGCAAATCAAAATTAATTTCTTCTGTATTTTATTGTTTTGTGAATGTCTCATGTGTTTTATTGTGTCATTGCATATTTGATAAACAACATAATATGTGATATGTTTTTTGCTTTCAAAATATGAATTTTATGGTGCACCAATATATTTTTGGACAGCAGAGGTTGGCAGCTCTGCTTGTTATTGAAATTGGACAATCAGTAATTATCTAGAATTTGAAAAAAGCACACAACACTAACTGTCATTTAGTTTATGTCCCATATGTGTAGACAGTAAATGTGTACTTGTGTATTTGTATTGATGCTATTTTTTAAATGTTAGTAAAATAAAACAAATTTCTGTGATTCGGGGAATACGTTGTGATCAAAGTAAACTTATTTCATATTCATTTAGGGATGTTGCGGTCGACACTGTCAAGACTGGCCTCAAGGGGGCAGCAGGCAACAAAGGTGGGGTCGCGATACGCTTCGTCTTCCACAGCACGTCGCTCTGCTTTGTCTGTGCCCATCTTGCCGCGGGACAGTCGCACATAAAAGATCGAAACGATGACTATGCTGAGATTACGTCAAAGATCATGTTCCCCATGGTGAGTCTTAATCATGGTTGGATCCGGGGCCGGACTCGATGCCAATAACTTGTGGCATTGATTTCGGCCTCGGTCCGAGTCACCTGTGCAAACCTTATGAATAAGGTCTGTTTTGAAGCGGCCTTGGTATCGGCTGTTCAGAGCTTTTCATGCTCAACCTAATCCTTGAACTCATGTAATAGTATTGTCAGTGTCGATAAATTGTCTGACTGAAACAAATTCAAGCAGAATTAATTTAATTTCTACTGAGAGGCCACTGATTTGCTAACTGTACACGTAAATTACACTTTGAATGACATAATCAACCAAGAAAATAAAGGTTTTGTGAATGATTGTTTCATCTCAATAAACAGATTCCAGACAAATCCTCCAGTGTCCTGATACACTCTTCCCATAGTCAATGTATGTGTTGGTACATGTTCCAACTCATTTTTTCTTGAAGCATAACTGACTTCTCTTAATCATGCAGAGCTGTTGACTCAAGTCGGTGACGTTTTTTTTTATGCCTCCGCAACGAAGTTGCCGGAGGCATCATATTTTCAGGTTGTCCGTCCGTGCGTCGTAGCGTCCGTCCTTCCGTCCGTCCGTTACCGGATCTCGTTACCGCGATAACTTGAGAACCCCCGATCAGATTTTGATGTAACTAGGACCAAGTATGTATTATGAGGCACTAAAAAGTGATTAGATTTTGGAGCTGAAAGGTCAAAGGTCAAAGGTCACCAGACCTTAAATATGTCTGATTTGGGCTCGTTACTGCGATAACTTGAGAGCGGCTGGTCGGATTGTGATGTAACTTGGGTGAAGTATGTATTATAAGGCACCAATAAACTGACTAGATTTTGGAGTTGAAAGGTCAATGGTCAAAGGTCACAGGGCCTAAAATATGTCTGATTTGGGCTTTGTACATGCATAACTTAAGAAGGCGTGTTGGATGTGGACATGCTAACTTGGAGGTGAAGTATGTATATACAGCACCAGATGAAACTGATTAGATTTGGAGCTCAAAGCGTTAAATGTCACGGGGCCTTTAATTAGGTCTGATGTGGGCTCGTATGCCGCGATAACTTTGGAACACCAGTTTGATTTTCATGTAACGTGGGTGAAGTATTGTATTATGAGGCCACCAATAAACTGGTTAGATTTTTGGAGCTGAAAGATCAAAGGTCAAAGGTCACGGGCCTTAAATATGTCGGTGATTTGGCTCATTACGTGATAACTTGGTATTGACTTTTCCGATTTTGAGTAGCTTAGGAGGAAGTATCTAATATTTAAGGCAACCAACCAATTTACTGGATTCGATTTTGGAGTTGAAGGTCACCGAGGTCAAAGGTCACAAGCTCACGTTCGTTAATTGAGCTTCATTGTCACGATAAATTTTGAATGCCTTAAATTGGATTTTACTGTTAACTGGTCAGAGTCACATGAGGCTTATGCTTATTCATCTAATTGGTCTGGCTACCATGGGTAGCCTTGAAGTTTATCAAATTACATCAATTGGATGGGAGTGCGGACTGCGGAGGCATACCCATCGACTGCGCGCAGTCGAATTGCTCTAGTTCTGACTTGCGACTTGACTTGGCTTGTAGGCTTATGACTTGTTACTTGACTTGACTTGACTTGAGACAGAATGACTTGCAACTTGACTTGACTTGAGAAAAAATGACTTGGTTACAACATTGATGTACATGTATGCATGATTATGAGTGAGTTATTATTTTTTTAAGCTCTTTCTTCTTGGTCCATGCACTCTCTAGAAGTCCTTTCTTTTATTCAACGGCCATCTGAATAAATGTTTTCTCATCTGCAGCAAAGACTGTGCAGAGTTGCTTATTTTGGGGCACAATTTTTAATGTTGTTGACTTGTTGACTTGACTTGCGACGAAATGACTTCTGACTTGACTTGTGGGCAGATGGCTTGTGACTTGAGTTGACTTGAGGCAGAATGACTTGTGACTTTACTTGACTTGAGACAGAATGACTTGCGATTTGACTTGACCGGAGAAAAAAATGACTTGATTATAACACTGCAATCATGTCACTGGCGTTTAATCTTTTCATATTTTACTCCAGGGTCGCACGCTGGACAGTCATGACTGCCAGGATATACACTCTAGCCAGTGTATGTATATTGGTATATGTTTCAACTTCTTTGGTTTTTTGAGGCATTATTTACTTCTCCTGATCATGCCATTGATGCCTCTTGAACCAAACTGGTTAAAAGATATATCAATGGATACATCAGCTGGAGTGTATCTCCTGGCTGGAAGGATTTATTTTGAATTTGTTTACTTTAGCTGAATTAAGCATGAACATATCTGCATTTTGTTTCTTTCAAGGCCCCATAAAAATACATTTCATAGCACCCTACACAACAGATTTTTCTGTCACAAGGCATTCTGGTGGAAGTTATTTTAGAATGAATCAACTTTTGATTACCAAATTTTCACAGTAGAATCGTTGCACTGTTTACCTGATTCTAGAATAGTTTCGAACCAAGTTGAGAACTACCCCCAATCATGTCACTGGCCATTAATGTTTTCATATTTTACTCCAGGGTCGCACGCTGGACAGTCATGACTACGTGTTCTGGTGTGGTGATTTCAACTATCGTATTGACATGGAGAATGAGGAAGTTAAAGACTTGATTGCCATCCAGGACTATGAAGCCCTGAAACAAAACGATCAACTTCTACTGCAAAAACATGCAGGAAATGTAAGAATGATTCGAACATTGAGCGTGTTTAAAAAAAAATTGTGCAAGTGAAAATCTCCCTCTTTGGCGGTTAGAAAATACTGTTGTGACATGATGCTTACATCATCTTCAAGAGCATAGTTTTAGCTTTTAAATGCTGTTTGTTTTGTTCAATTTGTTTGTTTTACTCTTGAGATATGTTTAATTAACAACAAAAGGTAAAATCACAATTGTGCCACTTTTATAGGCAGAGGGCCTGATACTATCACTGACTAATAAAAATGGCACATTTGTAATTTCAATATTTCGTTAACTAAACATATCTCAGGACTAAAACAAGCAACTTGAAGAGAACCAATGGTATTTGAAATTTCCGACTTTGTCCTTGATGTTGACACAATCATCATGTCACAATAGTATTTTCTAATTGCCAAAGAGGGTGCTTTTTACTTGCACAATTTTTTTGAGACACACTGTAGAGTTCATACAAACCTTGAAAAGTGTATGAATTGGGTTGCTGTCCTTGAAAAGTCCTTGATTCTTATTTGTCCATGAAATATGTTTGAATTTCAAATGAGGTGATTGAAAATCTGGAATTTGAATTTGTGTCATTTGTTTTGTGTAAATTGTAATGTTTTGATTTTAAAGTCTTAGCTGATGGTTTTAGTTTTGAAACACCTTTGTTACAGAATTATTAATAGCAATTTTATGGCATAGTTTCTTCTGCTTGAAAATGAAAATTAGTGCTTGATAAGTCATTGAAAAGTCATTGAATTTCAACTTGTCAAGCGTGTACTAAACATTGCTTACATGCTTATGCCAAAATCATAATGTTTTGAGGTTGTCTATCCAACGGACCATTGGTTTCAGCATGTGTATACATTCATCGATGCATGCATGTGTTATCTTCTTGTTACAATGATAACTACAGATTCCCCCCAATCAGATTTTAATCAAATCTGGATCTAGTATAGACTATTATGCCTATATGTATGTAGGGTTCTACAAAGGACGTTTTCTATCATGCAGATCGACAAGCAAAAAAAAAGTCATCATGTCCAATATGAAACTTTTTTACAGCCTAATCATATCAAATCATTTCTATTTCACGTCCAAACAGCGAAGCAACAAGCAACAAAATGTCATCCCTTTCCTTATCCAGCTGTTGTCCATTTCATTCCCTACTTTATTTTTCCAAGAGATGGGTGTTTTCGGCCAAAAGTGGGGGTAGCGGCTGTTTTCCATAATAATGACTGATGTTTATGTGCCTACTTAATGACTTTTATCTGTAATCAGTCAGTCAGTCATTCATTCAATCGATCAATCAATCAGTTCATCAATCAATCGGCCAATCAGTCAATCAATTGATCAGTCAATCGGTCAGTCAGTCAATCAATCAATCAATCAATCAATCAATCAATCAGCCAATCAGTCAGTCAGTCAATCAATCTTTCAATCAGTCAATCAGTCAGTCAATCAATTAGTCAGTTAATCAATTAGTCAATAATGATAATAATCGTTTCGATTTATATAGCGCCTAATATGAAATACATCATCTCTAAGTGCTTTACACTACTATTATCCCGGTCATCGGATGCTTGTAAGTCTATCAGACACCTGTCCACTCCAAACGGAGATCAGTCAAGACTCATTCCATTCCTACCGGATACCCATTTATACACCTGGGTGGAGAGTAGGCATGGGCATTAGAGTCGACTCTCGGCTCTTACTCGATTCCTAAATCAAGAGTCGGTATCTCGTTCATCCCATATAAGGAACCGAGTACCCGACATCAATAGTTATTGGGACTCTGGGATTCAGTTCTGAATGAAACCCGGTCATTTTGATAATCCAGTCACTCTTGATGGCCTTCATGTTTGAAATTTCAGTCAATTGCTTGCCAACCACTGCACAATACTCCCTAAGGGCCAGTTGGGGTCATTATGCCAGTGACACAATGCATGCCAGACCATGGTCAACCCTAACTGGCTGGTCTACCACAAGGAATGTTGTGGCTGGACTGCCAGCTGATGCATATGCTACATGTACATTGTAGCAGGGAATTGATTATAGGTATTAGTGTGAGTGTGTGTGTGGTGTGGTGTGGGCAGTGTGTGTGTGTTGTTGTGTGTGTGTGTGTGTTTGTCTGTGTGTGTTGTGTCAGGTGTGTAAATTTTATTAAACGGGGACGTAAGTAATGACACATCCACTACAGATTGGGGACGTTCGAAAACGGGACGGTCCCCACCCCCAAATGCCAGAAATCAAAATGTAGATGGTGTAAAGCGCCTATAGAAAATGGCCCAATAATTGTGTGCACCCCAACGTCACCCGGTTATCGGTGAAATATCACTACACATACACGAAACGAGCTCCCGAATTTGCATCGTTGAAAACCGGGAGTGTGTCTGTCCTCGATTGCATGTTGTATACGGAGGTGTTTGTTTGTTTTTTTACATGGTCCCCGTTTCGTGGCAGATTACACGTATGTGCTGTGTGTGTGTGTCAGTCACACTTTCACATGCTCACATGCACTCCCAATCCTGGCTAGTGGAAAAAGTGATTTATTGCATTAGCTTAACCCTTGAATAAATGAAGTTTGACTGGAATCAGTAGTCTCAGAATCGAGATAGCTGAATGAATTCCCACTGGCTAGTGACAAAGTGATTTAATGCATGTAGCTTGACCCTTGAATTACTGAGGCTTGACTGGAGTCAGGTAATCTCAAAACCGAGATAGCTGAAAAGTACCGGAGCCGATTCCCACTGGCTATGGATTCGCCCAAGCCTAGTGGAGAGCAGCAAAGCAGATTAAAAATCTCGTGCTGAAAGACATTAATGCTGGGCGGGTGTTGGACTCGAACTCCATACCTCTAGATTGTCAGGCACGCGCCTTACCAATCTCACCACAGTCAGTCAATCACTCAGTCAATCAGTCTGTCAATCAATCAATCTGTCATTCAGTCAATCAATCAGTCAATCTCTTTTATCAACTTTACCAGACATTCCAAGGATTCACAGAAGGCAACATTCGGTTTGCTCCAACCTACAAATATGATCTCTTCTCGGATGACTTTGACACCAGTGAGAAGAACCGAACCCCAGCATGGACTGACAGAATCCTGTGGAGAAGAAGGAAACCATTCTACTTCATGCAGAGTGCAGATGGTAAGACCATATCCCCCCCCCGAAAAAAAAAAAAAAATGAATTTATATCTAAATAGATAATATAAATAAAACAATAAAAGAAACAAATAGAAAATTACACAAAAATAAATAAATGAATAAAAATATTGAATAAATAAAATAAGAAATAGTTACAAAAAATAACGGTAAAGCAAAAAAAATAAATAAATAAAAACAAACTTGTATTATGTGGTCTGGTGCAATTACTTAGAGTAGATTGATGAATAAGTAAATACACAATAAATACATACATTCAGTAATTGTACTCTAATGCTTGGTAATGGTATTATTTAGTTAAAGAATAATCTAAGACATTTTAATATTTGTTTATTTTGTAATTTACTACCAATTTTAAGGTTATTCAGCATTTCATGATTTCCCATTTTCCGCGCTACATTTCCTATTCCTGCAAGTTTTCTCCATTTTCCGTATCGCCGAGGAATGGAAGCTTTAAACTGGATACACAAGTTTGGTGTACCAGGTTACATTTCAATACAACTATCATATTTACCTACAATGTATGTACGCCTTTATTGTTTTCTCCACAAATTAGGAAATGATGCTTCCACAGTTATGTGGGATTTTATTTATTTTGTATGAATTATACATATATTAATGAAGGAAATGCACCGTTTAAATTAAGCCTATTGTGTACAAGTGCAATGTGGCATTGCTTCCTGTTGTATTAGTTTATACTTGTTTTGGTTGAGAGTAAATAGATAGATAAAAAGAAATAAAATTTCTCATCGACACAGATCCTTTTGAAGCTTTTCCTGATAATTGGGATCCAGGCCGAGTGCTCCACTATGGCCGAGCAGAACTAAAGACATCTGATCACAGGTAAGATCCTGAGATAACATGAAATAATATCTTGTACTCTCAGCAAAAAACAGGGACAGGGGTCACACGATTGTCAAATAAAATGTGGTCTGTGTATTTGCATAAAATGTAAGATAAGGCAAGAGCAATAACATATCTAGCCGTAGAACATTCGCGCCTCATTTGAGGCTTTCACATACCAGCAACATAACAAGGTCGCCTATAACTCACCTCTCCATCGCATTGTTTGCTTACACATGGGACTTATGGCCAAAAAGTTACCACTACGCGACCCAGAAAACTTGCAAGTTATTTTAAATATTTGATCTCATTTGACCTTTGACCTATCATATATGACTTTGACCCCTTTCTAACATCAGCATCTCTTGTATGCCATCTACCATCGCCCAAAAATTGAAAAATGGCCAAGACGTCCACAAAGTACATTCAAGTTTCAAATAAGTGTTACAGACCATGCTGGCGAATCGTATTCCTTAGTCTCCACTCCTAACCTCAAGTGGCTCACTCACAAAAATCATAAAAGCTTCAATTCTAACGCTTGCTATGTCAAGAACTCATGGAAGGAGCGTCAAATAATCTTGTAGTAAGCTGCTGGAGCTTGCACTGAAAGAGTCGTCTCCGTGTTGGGCTGCAGCATGGCCAATTCGTTCTCCAGTAGTGGCCACGCCAAATCTTCTGTCTTCAGCTGGAAGTGAAGAGTTTTTGCGCCCATCCGTTGGCATCAAAGAAAAAAATGAATGCATTAGGGTGAGGAGAAGGCATCTGGACTTTTGAATACAGACTTTGGTTTAGGTTGTGGCCCGTAATCCTCTGCAATAAATATACCGCAAACTAAGGGGGAGGGGGGCACTATGCATTATAACCAGCGCTGCTAGCATCATCTGTGTGTGAAAGAAAAAAAAACCCAAGCGTCTATAAAAGCGGTTGTTTTTTCAACCATGCCATGAGACATCAGAAAAAAACTTTAAAATGTCAACTATAATTTATACAATCAATGAGGACATATCCAAGAGTACTCTTAGTTGAATCTTTTACATTTATAATCACATGTTGCTTGATAGATCTAACTTGTCAGCAATCCCAACCAATGTGTGTGTATGTGTTACACTATTCTATGTTTTAACGTTGTATATTACGTTACTTATTGCTAAGCCAAATGAAAAGCAGAATTTGCATTTGCAACATGGACAATTAAAGAATAAAAGAATAATCTGAAATGCTGAATCTGAAAGCAGCTATATGATCTTTATATGAGCACAAATGCAAAGCATAGGAAATGTTAGCAATCACCCAAATGAGTGCACATCCAGAATTTCTGCACAGCGGTAAATTATCAGCTTTTGTTCCTTTGCGACAGAGCACTCTGTCACTGCGGAGGGGATGTGACTAACATGTTGGTCCTCAAACGAACTCTGATGGGGAAATACAATACATAAGAAAACTAGAGGCAATTCGGGATGCGCGCAGCCGATGGAGTAATGTCCCTCCGCTCCCACCATCCCATTCCGAAAGCATCGATGTACGGTTCATCATAAACGTTTGACGACGTTCAACTCTGAATCTTAATTCTATGCCCGCATAATACATAGCTTCACCGCAAATTACATGCAAATATCCGATACGCCGTCTCTCAAGTTAATCATTGTAAAGATATTACAGTATGGGTCCTCGTGACCTTTGACCCGTTAGCAACCAACCAAATATGATCAAGTTCATTGGTACAACTTATACCACCTTACTTCACCGCAAGTTACATAAATATCGCGATAAGGCCGTTCTCATTTATCGTGGTAAAGACACTAAGTAGTAGAGGCCTTGTGACGCTTCAACCTTTGATCATTTAAACGCCTGAAATACTGATTGTTTCATTGGTACCCGTTATAATACATTACTTCACGCCAAGTAATAACATCAAAATCGGACCAGCCATTCTTAAGTTAACATTGGTAATACGAACCCAAATCAGACAATCTATGCAGGCCTCGTGACCGCTTTGAACCCTTGAACCTTTCAGCAGGGCTCGGCACACTAACACAGTTTTTTGCTAACTGTCCGACCTGGTTCCTGTCGGACGCAGTAAAAGGGTCAAGTTTATCATTATTTTACCTGGCGGCGCGAACGCTAAAATTTACTGGCCCAAAAAATAAATGTAAAAACACATTAAAACTATATATTATTATTGACTGCCGCTCCCCCCCGCCCTCCTCCGCAATATAGGCAAATAGTATTTGCCGAGCTCCTATGATGCTAAAACAACATGTCGCAAGTTATTGCATGTAGTCACTGATTTATTTTGAAAAATATTGTTTAGGACATATCAAAAACTTTTCCTCGCAGAAGTGTGAATGCTTCGACATCCCCAGGGCTATAAGGGGCGGGGGATGATTCAATTCTTAGCTGTTCTTTTGTAGCTAGTTTTGTTTGTATGTCAGCATGTTTATGTGCTTGCTTAATTACGTACATTCACCTTTATTGTCTCACTTGTATACAGGGGATCAAGCTCACCAAGATTTATTTAATCATTAATTTGATCCGCCACTCATTTTTACAAATTTATCCTCATGTACGTCGATGAATATTAGTGGTTCGCTTTATTATTCCTATTGCTTTTGTGTCTTTTGTATTAGTATATGATATTGATGTATGTCCATTGTTTTGTTAATAACTATTTAACTTGTTAAATGAGGTAAATTAAAACTTGTGAAACTTGAAGTTCATGCTTTGTATGTTGTTGTTTTTTTACTGTCCGGACATTAATTGGTCGCTGTAAGATTCTAGTTCTGATATTATGCCATGATTTTGATTTTGATGCCGCGGGAAATGAATTTGGCTAATATTTCGTTCCCAGTATTATGCCAGAAATGAAAAGTCGGCATTTACATTTTGACGCCACCGATATTCATTTCGCCGATATTCCTAGTTCCGTTTTACGCTAAAAAAATAATTGTAAAGACTTTCTTTTTCACACAGCGCCGGCAGAAATGAATTGGGGTAATATTTCGTTCCGTATTATGCGCAGAAAATAAAAGTAGTCGGCAATATGATTTTGATCCGGAAATGAATTGGAATAATATCTCGTTCCGTATTGTGCCAGCCAAATAAAAGTTGGCAATATGATTTTGATCACCGCGGAAATGAACTATTGGCTAATATCGTTCGCTTCGCGTAATTATGCCAGAAATAAAAAGTCGGGCAATATGATTTTGAATCCGCGGAAAAGAATTTGGGCTATATTTCGTTCGTCGTATTATGGCCAGGAAATGAAAGTCGGGCAAATATGATTGTTGATTCCGCCGGAAAAATGAATTTGGCTTAATATTTCGTTCCGTATTAATGCCAGAAATAAAAGTCCGGCACTATTACTGATTTTTGTGCATCGCGGTAAATGAATTTGCTCTAATATTTCGTTCCGTATTATGGCCAGAAATAAAAGTCGGCAATATGATTTTGATACCGCCGGAAATGAATTTGGCTAATATTTCGTTTCCGTATTATGCCAGAAATAAAATCGGCAATATGATTTTGATTGGCGGCCGCCGGGATTATAATTTCGCTGATATTTAGTTGCCGTATTACGCCAAAAATAATTGGTTAAGATGTAGTATTTTGACTCGCCGCGGAAATGAATTGGGGTAATATCTTAGTTCCGTTTTATTGTTTAGGAGTTTAATTGTTCTGGCATATATAGCGGAAGACAAAAAGAAACTAACTAAATATTACGCTTAATTCATTTCCGGCGGGTGATAAAAAAAAGCTCCTATACAATTATGTTTTGGCGTAATACGCGAAATATTTGCAGCAAAATTAAATGAAACGTGGGTCAAAATGCAAAACTGCAACTTTTATTTTGGCATAACAACGGAACTTAAGTCATGTATTACCAAATTAATTTGCCGGCGGATCTAAAATCTATAATTGCCGACTTTTATTCTGGCAATATACGGAACGAATATAATTAGCCAATATTCCATTTCGCGGATCAAAATCATAATTGCCGACTTTTTATTTCTGGCATAAATACGGAACGAAATATTAGCCAAGTCCATTTCCGTGGATCAAAATCAATATTGCCGAGCTTTTATTTCTGGCATAAATACGGAACGAAATATTAGCCAAATTCCATTTTCCGCGGATCAAAATCATATTGCGACCTTTTATTTCTAGGGCATAAATACGGAACGAAAGATATTAGCCAAATTCATTGCGCGCAGATCAGATATATTGCCGACGACTTTTATTTCTGGCATAATACGGACAAAAATATTATGCCAAATTCATTTCGTCGCGATCCACAATATATTGCCGACTTTATTTCGCTGGCAATAAACGGAACGAAATATTAGCAAATTCATTTCGCGCGGAGTCAAAATCACATTGCCGACTTTTAATTTCTGGCATAAATACGAACGAGCAAATTATTAGGCCAAATTCATTTCCGGCGAATCAAAATCATATTGGCGCCGACTTTTATTTCTGGCATAATATGAACGAAATATTCGCCAATTCATTTCGTCGAATCAAAATGTCATACATTGGCCGCTTTCCATATTCTGGCATAATACGGAACGAATAGCATTCGCAAATCATTTCGCGCGATCACAAGTCATATTGCGACTTCTCATCTTCTTGGCCATAATATACGAACGACAATATTAAGCCCAAACTTTCATTTCCCGCGGATCAAAATCATAATATGCGACTTTTATTTGCTGGCATAATACGGAACGAAACTGTTAGCCATCATCATTTCCGGTCGGATCAAAATCAAGATCATTGCCGACTTTTTTCTGGCAAATAATATCGGAACGACAATATTAGCCAAATTCATTTGCCGCGGATCATAAATCATATTGCCGACTTTTTATTTCTGCGCATAATTACGAAACGAAATGTTAGCCATATTCATTTCGCGGATCAAAATCGCATCATTGCCCGTGGACTTTCATTTCTTGCATAAACACGGACTAAGTATTACCCAATTCATTTCCGTGCGGTCAAAAATACACTCTTAACAATTCATATTCTTGGCAGTAATACGGAACTAAATATGAGCCAAATTCATTTCTAGCGGTCCAAAAATAAAACTCCTCAATTTTGGCCGGTAATAGCCGGAGCTAATATAGCTCCAATGACCGCCGTTTTGCCCGATATATATCATTATACTTGACAGCCATTTCTCTACCTGGCCGGTCGGACCAAGTAAAATTGACCTATCTTCTGAAAATATCTGGCCGACAGTGATTTTTAACAGGTCTCGGGCGTCGAGCCTGTGCCAGTGTCGAGCAGCTGCCTTTCAAACTCCAAAATCTATTCGTTCATTGGTGCCGTATATTACATACTTCAGCCCAAGTTACATTCAAATTCGCAACATGCCTTCTGAAGCTTATTGTGGTAACAGGACCAAAATCAGACATGTTTTAGGCCTGTTTGACCTTTGACCTCTGACTCTTTCAACCCCCAAAATCTAATCAGTTCATTGTTGCATCATAATAACATACTTCACCCACAATGTTACATGCAAAATCGCAACTGGCCCATTTAAAATTATCGGGTAAGAGACCGAAGCGAGACATATTTTAGGGCCCGGGTGACGCTTTGACCCTTTGACCTAATTGACCACGCCAAATCGAATCAGTTCATTGTTGCTTTATAATACATACTGTCACCCAAGTGTAACATCAAAATCCGACCGGGAGGGCCGTTCACGACAGTTATCACGGTAGACGGCCCAAATCAGAACATATTTTTAGGCCACTGACCTTTGACCTTTGACCCCCGTCCCTTAACAATCTAATCAGTTCATTGTTGCTTCATAATACAGTACTTCACCCAAGTTGACAGCCAAAATCCGACCGGGCCATTTCACAAATTATCCGCGGCAACAAGCCCAAGAACAAGTCAGACATATTTTAGACCGCGGTGACGCTTTGACCTTTGACGCTTTCAACCCGCAAAATCTAATCGTTCATATGTTGGCTTGCATATACATACTTCAACCCAATTACAATCAAAATCTAAGCTGGCCGTTCACCGGAAGTTATCGCGGTAACGAGCACAAATCAGAACATACGCATGTATTTTAGGCCGCTGTGACCTTTGACCTTTGACCTTGTCAGCCGTCCAAGAAATTTAATGCAGTTCAATTGTGGCCGCCCTAGTAACATACTTGGTCTAAGTTACATCAAAGCATCGCGAATCGCGATTCTTAAGTTATCGGCGCGGTAACGAAGATCCGGTAACGGACGAGACACGGGCACGCCAGGACGGACAACCGAAACATATATGCGCTCGCGGCAACTCGGTGCGGAGGCATAAAAATGGAAGACCATAAGTTCAGGTTGCTTGGTGTGATAGAATTAGCAAACGCAAAGACCAAAATAAAACTCTTACTACCTTTTTTTCTTTGAAGCAGGTAATTTCTCTTCTCTGGGGGAGGGGTGAAGGAATATGGGAATAGAAATGACATTCCTCCACAGCTATGTAAACCCTCAAAAAAAGTTCTGCAACTCAACTTTGAAACATTGATATCTCTCTTGTGTTATAGAGTAATTCCTTACATTTTGCCATGGTTTCACGGAATTCATTGGAATGTGCAAGAGATTTTTAATAAGGGCCAAGTAAAAATGTGAGAAGTTGCAAAATACATGTGTTATTGTTATGCATTACTCTGACTAGTATGGCCCTCTCCTTCGCAAATCGCCATCAGTTCTAGGACTCGTATCGATGGTCATCATCTTCAAGTCCAGAACCTGTTGCTATGGTTGGTTAGGGACACGGAACCACAGTGCTGTCCGGTGGGCCTTGCTGGCAGAAGAACATCCAGTGGTAGAGTGGTCTCTCATCATCTCTTCATATCCACCAGCTGGCCCTCAATTTTCGATGATGGCCACCAACAGGTCTAGAAATTTGGATGAGGAATAGTATTTTTACTTTAAAGACTGTGTTTTCTGGATTTGCAAAAGCCAACATGTCGCAAAGCCTACCATCATTCATACGACAATTAAAACCTGCTCTAAGCAACTACCTGTATAGAACAAACTTTGCTAAG
>JZLH01S0098805.1:3818-21129 GCA_001188425.1 Eucidaris tribuloides
GACGGACGGACGGACGCCGGACGCCACGCCATGGCATAAGCTCATCGGGCCCTTCGGGCCGGATGAGCTAAAAACTAGAAATTTCACTGAAGGTGATTAATAACCCCACCCCATTAGCATCCTGGTTTATCACCACAATATGCCATTACCATGGCAATACAGTTTCCAACTTATTAAAAATATATGTGACCCACGACCAATTTGAGTGTAAAATTTCAAGAGCATTGCTCCAAAAATGAGAAAGTAGTTAATTATCTGCAATATCTGCAAAACTTGCAACAGCTGCCCAATTGCCAAACTTTACGCTGATAAAGTACTATAATTTTAACCCCATCAAACTTAATTTGGCAGGGGTATAATGAATGTGGGGAACATACCCATGACAACACTGTAATCCTCGGGTAAGTCCGGGTCATGCTGGGGCACCCGGAGGTCACTCAGGCATGGATACATCACGTCCGTCCGATGGTACCTCTCCTCGGACTCTTTGCTCTCCTGTCTCCCAACACTCTTGGCCTTTTCTTCCCTCTTGGCGAGCTTCTCTGCCGCCCTCTGGCGTTTCCTGGGCTCGAGGTTCTGAGAGGACGTCGAGCTGGACAAGTTTAAAGAATCTTTAGAGTCCTTGGCGGGGGTGTCCTTTGGTGTGTGCTTACTAGGACTGGAAATTGACGATTCAATGTCTCCTCTTCGTTTTCTGCATCCACACATATACAAAAGATGGATGAGGGATGAAGGTCAGAATTTGATTTTTATGTAGTCCTGTAGATCAGACTGTGTCTTTGGATATCTGGATGAAGTAAATCTTGCTTTCACTTATTATCCTCACCCTCTACAGTCTAAACTGTAAAGTTTTGTGAAAAAAATTGTATTCATTCTTACCCCTTTGGAGACTACGTACAAGTTAACCTGTGTTGGGGTCTATGGAAAATGTGAAATTAAATCGTCTCTACCATTTTGGAACTCAGGGTTTGACAACAGCACTTGCCCGCTTGCCTGGGGCATGTAAAATTTTATGTTAGGAAGATCAAAGGTTCAAATTTACTGCTCAATCAGGTTAGTAAAATTTTGAGCATCAAATGAGAAAAAATTTCCAAAATTCTTTGTGTGTCACTGATATAGGTGGCGTAGGTGTTTTATTGCATGAAAATGTGGAATTTAAACAACGTACTGAATTCTCACAGCGGGATCGCGATTTGAGCTTAAAAAGCGAATAAATCGTGTGTACAAACAGTTGATTTAACCTTTTTAAAACCGGCTTTTATTTTTTTCCGTGGCGCGTGAATGACATTATGCGTGCTACACCGTATAAAGTCTGGCAAGTTAAGATTAACACTGTGGTAAATTTCGTCGAGTTTGAGTTAGGATCAGGGCGGCGGAACGGGTGGGGGGGGCAGCGGGGGACACTTGGCCCCCCCCCCCCAAAAAAAAAAAAAATTGGATAGCAAAAAAATGCGCCTCTTTTCAACGAAACTGTGCCCTTTGTGAAATGAGCGCATGCCCTTTTTTTTAATGAATGTTGCCCTTTGTGAAAAATGACGCCTTTTTTAGTCTACTCATTTTTGTCGATATTTTGTCTTCTTTATATTTATTTTTTTTGCCCTAACGGGCGCACGTATAGGCCTTACAATCACGACATAATATGTAAATTATATTCAACAAGATTTTGTGCTAAAAAGGCATTTAGCATTCCTCTTAACACGCTATGGGCTAAACTTCCCAGTTAATAACAATCTGAGCCTGCACACATGCTTCCCCATCTACATTGTCTTTGATTAAGGTTCTAAATGACCCGCCCTCGAAAAAATTGTTATCACCTTTGATATTATGGCTTTCAATAAGTGCAACGGATTTACCTGCTCATTTTTTTCCTTGATTACCTGGTTGTGACTGACACCTACGCTAATTTACCTCGCCCCGAAGTCTTGTATTGTATTATTCATGCAACCCTGCCTTGGCAGTGTAATTTCACTTTTTTTTTATTTCTAGGGTGTTTATTTTCCTGCATACACATAATTAGTAGTTCAGATAATCAAAATTTTGACACATTTCTCTACTGAAGCCTCCATGTTATGCCTATCACTTTAATCGCCCCTCATTGTTGGTGCCAGAACTCTATACCATGTACTGTTGCCACATCCCCCCATTTTAACTCGAAGGCAATAATGCCTTTCTTCAAGCTTGAATGTCGCCTTATCTTGTCTCTTGACACACATACTAAGTGCCGCTGCCCTCTCCTTATACGAACATTCGTCAGGAGTGATTTTCTTCTCTCTTCTTCTGCGTATATTGTCTTATCTATGTATATTTGCCTTAGCCGTCCTCCTTGCGCGGCACTAATAGAGAAGGAAAATACTCTTGCCTCAAAGGAAGAGCCACATTATGTACTTAGAAGGCGGCATTTGGCCTCTCAGTCTTATAGAGCCGTCTGCGGTTTGCAAAAAAATGGCCCCCTCTCCAAATATAGCCTTTTTTCGTGATTACATCCGGCCCCCTAATAATACTTCAAGGCAATCAAAAAGTGTTTATCGTGAAAGCCCCAAGGTAACTTTCTTCGGTCGCCTTTTCTTCTCTTCAAAAGAAACATCCACACTGAAGTAGAGAATGCCCCTTTCTCTTCTTCAGCAGAACTTCAAGTAATCTTGCACATCGTGGCCCATATGGACCTTTTTTTGTAAATTTTTTCCTATTACGAAACTAGTTTATCATCTCTGCCCTCCACCTACGTCCCCTTCGCTCATTGCTGGTCTTATGGATTCGCTCTTGATGTTTCTTACATACTTTATTAACACACCGCAAAATAGCTGAGTTGCAAATTAGCGCCAGAACAGACCGCACAGCGAGTTTTACAACAAAAAACTCCTTCAATTTTTCCAAAACGCTCGCTCGCCTACGGCTCGCTCGCGATGTTGATATATGTAATCATTTCATGATTAATGTCAGAACCTCTTCGAAAAGGTTGCTCAAGTTGACGATCCGTAAGAACCACGCCCCTCATACTTACAAACTAGCAATTAGATCTCACGCCGCATGTTCATTTTTATTTAACATACCACAAAAATCATGTGCTGTTACATTAGCGCACGAATAGACCAAGCGAGTTTGAATACCTGAAAATTTTCCAACTTTTCCAACACACCGCCATCGCTCGCTACGCTCGCTCGCCGGATGATGCTGCTTAGGCCTATAAGAATTTCATGCTCTCTTAAATCGGAACCATTTAAAAATAAGGTTGGGCCTCTCTCGTAAGATTGCCGCTAAACAGATCTTCAGTTCAAAACTCTATAACTCTGATGCTGAAAACTTAATTGCTGACGCCCAATGCCTTTTGACATATTAAGTGCCTTTTTGCGCTTTTGCCCCCCCCCACCCAAACGAAAATACGTTCGCCCGCCACTGGTCTAGGAATCATAGTTAAAATAAGAATGGAAGATCAAATTCCGTGTTTTATAGCGTTTTAATGAAAATCCCCGGCTACTCGATCTTTACTAGAGCATACGTTAATGATAATTGTTTCATCTCATCCCGTACTGGCAAGTCCACAATATTCGCACGCACCTGATATGCCTGCGCACCTATCGTAGGGAGTTACCGTAAGTACATTTCCTTCTCCTTTTTTTTTCTTTTGGCTCAATCCACGGTCCTATTCGGCTCGACTATATTAAAACAAATCACTTCCCTTCCTGAGAGTCTCTGTTGAATACTCTGACGCCCTCGGGTTCAGTTAACTGTCTAACTATTTTACCTTCGGGGCTGCGCCCCTCGGGAAAATAGTACAGTCAGTAACCTCGGCTCGCACAGTTTTCAACCAGAGTACTCTACGGATCAGTATATATTTGTATAAATATAAAATAAAATAGTTACTACGTGCACACTCGATGCTGATATTTCATGAAATGCAAAATCTTGTCACTATACAGGTAATTGGGCATCCATCTCTTCAATCTGATATATGCACAACACAAACCTAAACATAGCATGCTACCATCAATTTGTCTTTATCATTCTTTACACATCCCACGAATGGTAATCAGGTACTCTTCACAAATCTTTCACCTTATAATAAACGAAACAATGATCCATCACTCAGAAAATATTTACTACCATTGATCCTAGACCGTAGGATCCTGCTTGTCACGAACCCTATACGGGTAAATTCCTCTTACGGCTTCGGTCCCTTGCCATATTCCTGATGGCGGATCGCCGGCCGAAAGAATACTCGGACCAACGGAGACCGCATTTTCATATCAAGCAAGGACTGCGCCAAAACCAGGCTAACGATTTTATCGCGTATTAGCGTGGACTCAGTGAATCTTCGTGGCCATTTCAGTCATTTTTTACATACTTGTTAACAGGACAGAATTTAAATCAAGTTTGATTAATTAAAACTATGTGGGCTTGATAAAAAAATTATGCAGTCCTCAATATGCTCTTTGGGCAATTTTAGCCTTTTTGGTTAAAAAAGTAATTTTTGGTTGAATTATACAAGGCTTATTTTTGTTGCCTAATTATAGCCATGCCCTCCATGCATTCCAGGAGACGTTATTCAGCTGGTTCGATTCAAGCACTCGTCACATTTTCACTAAACGTTACATTTTGGCCCAAATTGGTTAAATAGGTTCAACGAATGTAATTATAACCGGTAATACACAAACTACTCAGCTGGTGTCTCAAATTAATACTTGTGAAGTCAAAGCGCTCTTTGGTAATGAGAACAACATTTTGTGACGTATGCTTAGACATCACCATCAGGGCATAGTCTAACCTTCAATACCGTTTGGGGTTTTTTTGTTTTTTCAGTTTGTTTATTTCATCCTGAGATACTGTTTTCACTTTAACGACGAAAAGGTAGAATATCACAAAGCTGCCACTTTTACTACAGGCCTCTGTCCCGTACAAGTGTGATTCTCACGGTTTGTTTTTTTACAACTAGTCTCGAGATTCAAAACACGCAAATTGAACACAACAAACAGCGTTACACGCACTAGGGCGTTGCCTGCCTTGATGTTTGACCCCCGTCAAACGACTGTGTCACAGACGTATTTCTCTAACTGTTCATAGGGCGCTCTCTTTCTGAACCTTTTTTTGAGACGTGCTGCAGCTATGCTAATAAACTCTCTGGAAGTAAATGCGCACAATACCTCCGGCAATAAGCTCCCTCTCCCGGTACTGATGCTTATCAACGTCAAGCGCGCCAACGCCCCGTCTATATCGCTTCTTCAAATGTCATTTGATTTGTTCAATTTGCTTTGCTCAAGTAAAAATGATATTTGACTAAATTTGAGACTGTGTTGGATCCAAATGGTAAATGACCTTTTTTATTAAGCAACGGCTATAACAATGACACAAATTAAAAATGTGAGCTACATAATCTCCAGCTCAAGTCATCTTTGGTCAGGTCTAAACATGCCCCATCACTGAAGAAAATTGTATTTCAACCATGTTTTTATTTAGTGCTTTAAACAAGTGAAAATCTACAATTGACGTGAGTTCACCTGCAAAATATTGCTCATAGACTTACTGGCCGCTCGTCGAGGCCATATTTGTCTGTACCCTCCACCGCACGCGTACACTACCTCTGTTCCTATTCCCTTCATATCTTGCCAGTGGCAACATAAATTTCCAAACTTTGTATTTAAGGGTGTTTATTTGGTCCATTACAAACACCCGTTACTAATATATGATAGGCTCAAAACCCCACCCCCACCCACGCGACCTAATTAGCAAGTCAAGTTGAAGAGCTCCCACAATGTTACCTCGTGTCATTTTAACGCCACGTCCTACTGCTTTTTAGGACTTTCCCACTTCACGGTTTATTTAAAATAACTGATCACCATACCTCTCGAATGAGGCAAATTCAATCGCGAAATTATACTCTCTCGAAAGAATGCTTTTTGGTCCAAAACACACTCTTGTCAAACGCTCTATTCGATTAAGGCATTGATTATAACAATGGCTCTTTCCAGAAATAACGACATCCTGACCAGCGTACATGATTCCCATCGCCCTACCAGTGCCTCTGATATTGCTCTAAATGAGGCGCGCTGAAATATGGCAGCTTACAACGATCTAAGTGCTTTGACAAAGTGAAACATCAGCTTGATGAGACCATACCAGTTTTCTCCCCATAGATCTTGCTGTGCTGCAAAATTTCCTATTCGGCATGATAATCTTATTAAATGTTGCCATTTGTTTCTGCACATATTTTTACTAGTGGCAGCAATCTGTCCAAACTTTTGAATGTCTCCATAGGGTGTTTATTGTCATTCAAATCACTCGCAGCACAACGTTCCTGACATTTTTTAAACGGCAGTCTTCCAGCTTGCGTCTTTACACTGCGGTATAAGAAGTTGGATTCGCACTGGGCTACATTTTACGAAGCAAAAGTAAGTATGAATCTGAGCCCTTTTGCATAATACGCAAATCAAATTTGGACCAAATCATTGACATTTCATAGCCAAAAAGGCCTAAATGACCAAAATGGTGTACGTGACGTAATTGTTGTTGGATTCAGTGGTTTTACGCTTATATATTGATTCATTAAAGAAAGTTATGCACGTAAAAGAGGAGAAGTTGTTATACTAGCTAATCCAGCTGACCCTATAGAAAAAACTATTTATATAGCTTACATGATACATATAAAATCTGAACACAATAATGCACATTGCGCACAGAACGATTTTTTGGAAAACACAGACAGTTGTTGAATATAACAGTATGAGAAAATAATAAAACTAATAAAGTAATAATAATCATAATAATACTAATACTTATAATATAATAATGATATAATTAATAATCAATAATGAATAATCCTAATCAATAATAATATAATGACGAATTAATATAATAACAATCAACGTGTATTTATGTGATTGCGGATAGCGGCTTACATAGAATTAATTAGAAAATTACATAGAAAACAGATGATATAGTTTTAAGATGCTTTTTCAAACCGGCAAGTGTTTTGGTATTTTCTCATTTGACGAACATTTTTGAAAAAAAATAAAATAACTGTATCAATACTTTCACAAAAGTATAGAATCACAACGAAAATGAAGTAAAAAATTCGCTCCTGGGTGGGCTTGAACCACCAACCTTTCGGTTAACAGGCTAACGCGCTAACCGATTGCGCCACAGAAGCTACGACATTCGCGGGTGGGACTTATTGTTGATATTTACCAAAGTGCCGACGATTACAACAATTGTGGAACATTAATTTTCTCCTATTTTCTTCATTATAACATTTTTATATCACCTCACGAATACACACAAATAATCCGAAGTACTTTCAACAATAACGTTGCATGTTATTTCTTTCACCATGCGAGTCCATGCTTCACTCCAGCGGAACTTTGAAATTTCAACTGCCTCGAGAGTCGAGGTCTCGAGTGCTTCGATACCCATCTATCAGACAACTCGTGTCAACACAACAAGTCGCCCAAATGACGACTCGTCCTGTTAGTATTTGAAAAGTCGGTCAATCTCGATGAATGGTGTCCACTGTCCAGAATATGAAATCAGAGGAAACCATCAACTTTGATAAGCTTTGTGTAAAGTGTAAACTAGTAACACTTAGTTTTCAAGTTATTTTTAATAAAATCAAAATTACAACGTGTGACATCGATTACAGTTTTCAGTACCAATTTGGGTTATGGTTGGACCTTGGCAGCCCCTCTGGCCAGCCGGTTGGAGTCTTAGTTTTTTTTTCCCGCAGGGGGGGGGGGGGCGGGGGGCATGTCATTACAAGGTGTACACATGCGCGTCTGTGAAAAAGGTAAAAAGTGTTGTTTTTCACGGTTGGACGATTTTACTCGCATACATGAAAGGGTATTTGTACAGACTTTTTATTTAATAATTTTATTATTAGACCACATCATAATTATCGTGCTTGCAAATTTCATGCATATACCTTTTACAAAGCGTTGCTCTTAGACAACTGACAGCTTGCGGAACCATCCAGCGGGAACATATTCGACTAATATGTATTCAAGTATTCATTGATAATAGCTTATCTTTCTATCTTGCGCTGGGGTCACGGGCGCACGAAGAAAAATATTAACCAAATGCGGTCTAGTCCTCTCGCTTATACCTGTGGACATTTGGCGCGGTTATTATACAGCAGTGAATTGAGGCCTTTCCGAAAAAGGGGACTGTTGGCCTGTAGAAGCATAAGCGACAAGCTCCCCCCTCCCCCCAATAACAAAAAAAAATCAGTGGGATTGACTCGGGAATTCTGTTTTTCCTTTCGTGTTAATTGTTTTAATCTATTTTATTGTTTTTGTTTTATTTTTTATTTATTTATTTAATTTATATTTATTTATTTATTTATTTATTTATTTATTTATTTATTTATTTATTTATTATTTATTCATTCACTTCATTTGTTCTGGCGAGTCGGTTTCCGTGAAACCTTTTTAGCAAAAGTGCAGATGGATCGCCAGCTATACGCGATCTCATGCACAATTAATATAATCCCCCGATTGGCTGGGGAAGTTGTTGCGGTCATTTTGCGATTCTCGTTAAAGACATCTCTACATGTTTAGAGTTTAAAATATCTGAGTACATGTTCCTATGCTACCGCGTCTCTGATTGGTCTTAAAATGGAGCTGAAAAAATGCAGTTTAAACATGAACACTTAAGTTGCTTTAAAAAGTGAAAATCATTGATGAGGAACATTCCGGTTCCCCCATAGATTGCTGTTGTTGCAGAATTTCCTATCGGCCGATAAAAATTATGTTGCCATTGTTATCTGCCACATAGTGTTGACCATGACAGCATAAACTGTCCACTTTTTGTGTTTAGGTATTTATTTGTCCATTCAAACCACTGTCAGATATTCGTCATATAGACAAAGTTCGACAATTTTTAAACGGTCTTCCACAGTGTTATATAGCGATCTTTAATTAGTGTGAGACATTTTCGGATTTTTTATATTAAAAAATAAAACATACTCATGCACACTAGTCTGTTACGCAGACTGGTAATACGGCTTTGACGTGGATGTTCCGCGTGCTAAAGTGCGATTGGCACTCAGCCTAGTTTGTGAAGCAACCATTACCTATCAAGTAAGCGACGAAAATAATCGACAGCTCCTGAGAATAACCTACTTAGCTAATGCTACAAATTGCAATGGTGGGTTCGGTGCCTATGTATAGATACTGAAGGGAGTGATCAAAAATGGCCCGACTGCTGCAAGGTGATTAGCCGAGTTATCCGTGGCGCGAGTGTCGGCAGGCTGAATTTCACGGGCAGCGCATGCACGTTCCGAGAAAGCATGCATTTCGCAGAGGGACACATGCTATGCACTGAAGTTGACCTGTGGCGCGGCGCCGGCAGCGGGGAGGCTATCTGCTCGCTCCTGCATGTACTTCAGTGTACTTGTACTCTGTTATAGATTATCTAGTGTGAGACTTGCCACTGGATACAGCTGCTGATGTGTGGTCTGAATTGCTGTGTCCTGAATTATTTTTGTGAGGTTACGGTGTAATTTCCTTATTTGATCAAACGCGGTTCATCAGAAAAAAAACGTCGAAGATCATTTTGAATGAAATGTCCTTCGTGTCAGAATTGTGTTAACTAGGTGAATTACTGAAATAACAAATGGAATTAGCCGAGCATGATTAACGTGTTTATCTGCATTATTAGTGACATAGTACGTAAAACTACCTGAAAAACGACGCAAGTAAGGTTGCTGCCGGTTGTCTCCCCATGGCTCGGGGAACATGAAAGTCTGATTCATCGGGGACAGCGAAACGAAATTCCCGGAAAGACTATATTTCAATCGTAAATATTGGTCAGACGGCGGTCCCCCTGGAGCTGTAGTCGTCGCTGGCAGAACGTATGGATCAGCGCGGAAGGGGTCCGCCGCTGTCCGGACGCGCCGATAAAGGGACGAAGGCTTGACTGCTACGGCATGAGCCGTTCAAAGTCGTCAGACGGACATACAAGGAATTCTCTGGCGGTGAATGGTGATTGCGTTGGTTCCCCAGAACATTTGGGATCGACCAGACAAGACGGATTTCAGAGATCTTCACATTTATAAAAAAAAAGACAAGTACTTTCCATGCTACATCTTGCTGTCATTGAACAAGCAACGCGCAGACTTCAAAGCGACGAAAAAAGTGCAAAGACTGCCGATCCGAAACGAAACAGTGAGTGTAAAGTGTCCGCAGAATTTGTACGTAGGTCTAGCAGTGCGCTCACGGCTGATTCACCCAATCCATCATGTCATGCGGAATAATGCATCATTGCACAGAATAACTTGTACATACATTCTATAACAATGATATTCACTGAATTCGGTAATACAATATATATGTCAACATGATATAAGTAAATAACAATGTAGATGAGCCCCCGCCCCTTAAAAGAATGTCTTGAGCTGAGACAGATTTATAAGTCAATAGTTGAAATAATTTAGAACCTAAGACAGTATAGAGAGATAATGAACAATAATATAAGAGTCCAAGAGGATATGTAGACTCTCACTCAGACTATTGCTTCTAATCTATTAACATGCAATTGATAGATACGATGGTCTAATGAACATAATCTATTTGAATATATTTTAAGATGTTGAAATGCTTAACTATTCAAAGGAAAATGGATACATACAGCAAAGCGAATTTAAATGATTTATTTGTTTTTAGAAGTATAATTACAGCGATGAGTTGATTGTATTTTAAAAGATTGCTCCATAAATTTGTTGGTGCCAATTTTATTGCAGTTCAATAATAATGATAGCCAAAAATGCTTTTCTGAAAGTAGACTCTGGGTTTGTTACGTAATATAAATGTAATAACCAGGAAAAAACATGTTAAATTTGCAACAGAGTTTGGGACCATATTAATCCAATAGTAGCTGTCCTAAGGACGAGCACTTCTAATAACATTATGTGAAGAACTGTTGGACAACATAATTTAATGTATTATGATAATAATACAAAGAAAGAAAAAAATTGATTTTCAAGATTGTTTCTGTTCTGGAGAGCACGCTGATGTGTTTGACATTGGTGGTGTTATATGGACTACTGAATCAACAGACAGGACTGTGTATGTGCACAGTCAAAATGACAACTATAAGTAGACTTGAATCAATCTCTAATAATGAATATGAGTGATGCAACGCACCTTGGGGATTCTGTCAAACCATGTGCTGTCAGACATATGTATCACACCATTTGGCTTGTTACTTCTAAGATAAATACAGGCATTAGAGACCAATAGCATTAAATTTCAGAAGGTATTGTTATGTGATTGTACACAAGGAGCTCGATCAAATGTTTGCCGAGTGCATATGTAACTGCTCCTTTCTGTAACTGCAGTACTGTAGTGGGAGATCATGTCAGCCCGCCAATGCCATCATTAATAATTCATAAGTGTCTAGAGTTTTAGCTTTTTACAGCTTCAGTTTGGATTGTGATCATCTCTGTACATCGATGATATATCAAATTCAAATGGTGCAATTGTTGACGTGTAATCAATTCACTGAAATAATTGAAATCATTCCGCCTTATCAGGTTTCTTACATGAAAGTCAATACAACAATTACTTCGAAGGAACTACTCCACTGTTTATGCATGGCTGCTCATTCTCGCAAGTGTCTGTGATGTGACGGTGCGTTTCATCATTACATGTGCAAGTCCGAGTCAGCAATACCATGTGTTGTGAATATTACTTGTAAAGTTGCATGCTTATTGTGTTGGTATACCTGCACAGCTGCCAAAGACTTGATAGAGTGGCTGTAATTGAGAATCATATAGTATCAGGCAGAAGAAATAGAATAAATGTTACTTCCAGGCACAGTTCAATGGATTTAGTTAGTTGGAAGCCAGAGTACAGTAGTACTATGATAACCAAAATAGTAATTCATGCAAATGGATGATTGTCTTGGTTTATGCTTTAATTAAGTAACAGATTAAGGTGGTTTTGTATGCACATTGTTAATAATAATAATAATAATAATAATAATATAATAATTAATAATAATAATAAAATAATAATAAGTAATAATTAATAATAATGATAATAATATAATTCATAAATATAATAGACAGTATTCAGTAGCATGTTATCATTTCTCCTCTTTCTCTTCTTCTTCTTCTTCTTCTTCTTCTTCTTCTTCTTCTTTTCTTTTATTATGTTTCATTATTATGATTATGATTATGATTTTATATTATTATATTATTATTATATCATCATTTATTTTTTCATCATCATTGAATTATTTCTTATTATTGTTTATTATTTTTATCAGTTTTCACAGTTCCAAATTTATTTTATCTCATTCTTTCATACTGTAATTACTGTTGATCAACACTTTTAAAATGAAACGTAATGATCAAATTAAATCAACTTGTTGTGATTGTAATGCAAGTTTTCTGTTGACCTTTTCTTTTCATCGTTGCAGTTAAAATGTCGATGAGAGCGGTATGAACAGAAGGACACACCTTGCTGAGAAGAGTGATTCACCACATGTACCAATCATCATTGGAAAATCAAAGCTTGACCTCACTTCATAAAGTACAATGTATATAGGAAATACACTTCTAGTCGCGTATTCGATTGTCATTTTCTTTATGCATTTAATTTGTATTGGTGTGCTGAAAATTCATGTTTATAGCAAAACTTTAAACAGGGCTCCACCACTAGCATTTTTTCCTAATTCCCTATTGGGTCAAGTGAATTATCACTTTCAGGTTTTTACTTGCTGAATTGAAAATTTACTTGGCCGAATAAAATATCAAAACATAAAGGCAGGTGGGATCTCTTTTGCATGTCTAAAAATTAACATGTGCTATAATACAATTGGCATTTAGAAGAAATTGCATCTGGGGAACCTTTAGCAAAATATAGGAGCTAGAAAAACTCAGTTTTAGTTGGAATTATAGTGACCGTTAGATCAGATTTGATTTTCTTGTCCGAGAAAAAAAATTTCCTTACCATAGAACGTACACTAAACGGTATTGTTATTCTTTTGCATTTTCCAAATTCTAGGGCAATCACTGACCCCAGATTTCACAGACATGCCTTCATCATGCTATAAGTGCATGGGTTATTTTCCATGGTCTGCCGGGGATGTTTGCAATGAGATCCACTGCCTTTAGAATTATTCCCCTAATTTTAACAATTAAAGCTGTTTTATTCGCATAGGATGTTTGTCACTTTAATCTGGGCGGGGTTGCTTAAGGTGCGATTTATGAATTTAAAGAGTTATGCAAGAACAAATAATGTCACAACTTTAGTAGTTTTAGACATATTATTGTCTGCTCTTTGTGAGTTTTGGACTGTTTTGCATTCATGCATCAAATTTTAACATTCATGAGTTTTTACTTGCCCGACATGAATTTTACTTTCCCCGGCAGCGGGCAAGTGCTAGTGTCGAGGCCCCATGCTTAACTATCACTGTTGGGCACACAACTTGTTTTTCTGCTTTTGTTGCCGAGTAAATACTTAACAGAGACATTTCAACAGTTTTACTTGTCCAACAGAACTTATACTTGCTTGAAGGAAAATATAATTTAAAATATTAAACTATAAATGGATTGTTTAATCATGGTCACTAATTTAACCACTATGACTTTTTTGTGGCATGGGGATGATGGGAAGTTCTGTTCATCTGAGGGTTGCAAAAGTAGGAGATTTGCCATGAATTTTTATTTTAAAGAATCATAAAATTTTGCTACAATTCTACACAAGCAATATCAAATTCATTCAAAATTTTATTTAACACTCATCATAAAAACTCAATACAAATTATACAAATTATTTACATAAGTGGAACGAATATAAAAATACAGATACACAAAACACATGGTATAAAACATATGGAGAGTGTAAAGGGGTGAGCGAACAGCATAAGGAGGACGACTCCTTTTATGAGGCGCTACCCCCGCGGAAAACATTAGATATTGCAAGTTTATACAAACAGAAAGGACAAGAAAACTACTACATGTAAAACAAACAGAACAACAGACATAATGCCTAGATTATGTAAATATTTAATCATGTATTTGTTCAATCAGAATTGTTTGTATTTGTATTTAAAAACATGAATGATTTACTTGATTTATATCAGGGGTTATTTTTGCCATATTGTGTCCTTTAAAAAAACAACGAATTTCCTCATGCATGTAGTCTTATTTTGGCGGGTACTGGTAGTGACTAGCATTTCTGGTATTGTAATTATGAACATCTGTGTTTTAGAGTAAAAACAATTGATAAAACGGCCGGAAGTATGTTCCAGTTAAAACATAGACATTAAAACAGCGTTTGAATTTCCTAGGTTCAAGTACATTTTAATATTTTTAATTCATGAATAAAGGCTTGGAATGGCGCATAATTAATCCGGATTGAGTAATAATACGGTTATGGCTTTCTTTTGAGTTTAAATATCTGTCTAAAATTTCTTTTGGCTTGAATTTGCCCATGACAATAATCAATAATTAAAATACGAGTGTGTATCAGAGTATTGATATAACATTTTAATATATTAGAAGGATAAAGGAACTTTCCGTAAAATACCAATATTTTGTGTGCAATTTATTGCACAACACAAATTGTTCATGCCACTCAATTTTGAATTTATTATAACCCTAAAAAATTTTAAAGTTTGACACACGTTCAAAAGTATAGGTCATTAACCTGTATTGTACTGTATCAAATCAATATGTCTTTTTGTGAAATCAATTATACTTTGTTTTATCATAATTTCAAACCTAATTTATTTTGAGGAACCAATTAAAAAGCCTAGAGCATTGTTTGTTTAAATTCATCTTGTAAATTTGAAAATTAGAATGTGACATGAACCACACTGGTTGTCATCAGCGAATAAAAGTGGAATTGAGCTTATTGGAAATATTGACATGTCATTAAGTAAACAATAAACATATGGACCAAGAATAGATCCCTTGGGGCACTTCCACATTTGAGCGTTGAAGGTCAAGTTGAGTATTATCATTTTACATATTGAATCTGTTTTGGTAAATAACTTTCAACCATTTAGTGTGGACACGCGAATACCTATAATATTAAACTTCCTTTAAAATATCGATGATTTAGAGTGTCAATGCCTTTACTGGAGGTCTAAAATAATCGATTAAATATCGTATTTTCAAAAGCTCTTAAAACATTATGTATGTAAAATGCATTAATTGCTTAAAGTATGTGGAGTGCCCAGGTCTAAATCCATATTGACAGTTAGAGATAATATTGACTTATTAAAAAGTTGAATAACGGTTATAGACTGGCTCTTTCGAGATTTTTGAAAAAACAGGTAAAATGGATATCGGCGAGGATAATTAGATAAACTTCCTTTGCGACACTTTTAAAACCGGAATAAACTCTGGGCAATCTTTTACTTATTTGGTCTATACCTGAATCAGTGAAGAATTGAATATTTGACTTAAAGATAACAGATAACATGAATGATCTTCTCAGTACCTTTAACACATACATTATCAAATCACAATGTGTTATCATTTTTTTAGCTTATCCTTACTATGTCAATAATTTTCTTTTGGTTGTTATGGATTAAAAAGGCTGTATGTGATTAAATTAACATTATTTATCTTCATTGGTATTAGACATTCCATTTAAGCTTATTAGTTAAGTTTGGACAATATCTATAAAATATGATTAAAGATGAACATTTTTCCAGTCTTGTCAGTGATACTTTTATTAGTTACATATACAGAATCGGCGATTTGCGTTTTTATTTTTACCAAGACTTTTTCGTTTATCATTTTCCATGTTTTCTTATATTTCTGCTGCATTTCTGAATTTCATATGAAATATTCTCTTTTTGCATTTTATTTATTGTTCACCAGGTTTGCTATTTTTTTATTAAGTCTCTTTTTTAATCGTTGGATTTTTAATATTTTTTATACAATGAATTTTCTTTCTACACTTTTACATATTCTTTTGTGAACCATGGGTTTATTGCACTTTGTTTATTTACATATTGGCCGTTAATGGAAAACATCATTTAAGATGTGAGTTAAGTTATTTAAAAAACATCATAGTCTCTTTTGGATTATCAGAAGTAAATGTCAATCGAGTATATTAATTTTTACATATAAATTTCTGAATATTTTCTTAAATTTATGGGCAATTCCGTGAAATACTGACAATCAAATTATATAAATGCCTATCTGGAATTTATAATTTAATGGTTTGAATAGTATGATGAAGAAACATGGGGGAGAATCATTTCCACTTCTGAATTTTACATCTTCAACAGCACCTCTAGGCAGCATCAGAACATACATGAAAATACCACATGTGGGACTAGTGTGACTAAATCTCAGTTTTTATGAAAACTATCATTTATTCTGCAGTTTTTTCCATGCAATAGCCTGTTCTCATTGTTTGAAAAGTAATAAGCCCACATATGCATACTAAATACTGAAAGACGATGAATAAACGAGAATTTGTGGTGGAGGGGACAAAATGTAACGTAACTAACCGTAACGTAATCTACCATTTTTTTTTGCTGTTGTAGCTTAAAATGAAAGATTTTTATCAATAAGGTTAATTATCAATGGGACTTAGCAAGATGGGTCAGAAATAGCATGATACCACAATTGTCAGTCGAAACAGGCTTGAGGAAACTTGAGGACAAAGACTTGTCAGTTTTTTCCATGTTCCTCTGTTTCGTAACGTAACTAACATGATAAAGTTCTTGTTCATACCACTGAACATGTCTCATTGATTTTGCTTTGATGTTGTGAAGTAGGTTTGCCAGTCTAGAGAATTGACAGTACCAAACGACAAATTATATGGAAGCTTTCATGTAAGAGCAAGAATGTGAGCAAGTTATGTCATAAAGTGTGTACGTAACTAATCACGGAATTGCCCTTATAGTACTGTTAAGGTAAAATATTGTTTTCTTTTTCACAGTATGCTATTTTCGCTTAATAAAGAAAATTGCGTAAATTGTGAACTTATGTCACAGGCAAATCGTTCCACGACCATGAATTCTTCCAAATTATTGGTAAAAATGTTGTCAATCAAGGTACAGTATTATTTGTTATACGGGTTGGACATTGAATCATAGGTACAATATTAATCATTAATAGATCCAAAAAATCACTAACATATGGCAAGAGGCGGTTGCCCTGAATAAATTGTAATGTTAAAGTCTCCATAATGTATAATTTTATGTTCTTATACAATATTCAAATGTCATTTATGTCTCTAAAAATAATTGCACAGATTTGGTCGGGAGGTGATAAATGACACAATAAAACATTTTTCTTTGATTTTCTATTTCTTAAAACATAGTTACAAAGGTGTATGTTTTACATCTAATC
>JZLH01S0098806.1:17110-37583 GCA_001188425.1 Eucidaris tribuloides
TAGACCCCAACACAAGTTAACTCGAACTTAGTCTCCAACGGGTCAAAACCTATATGTGGAAGCAAAGTTGTCAGATTTGATTTTGTTTATCTATTCCTCAACATTAAAATGTCCCAATTTCAAACTTTGTTAAAAATTACACATGGTTCTTCTAGCAATAACCGAATTAAGGGAATTTAAATGCCATTACAATGTGTTTGCAGATAAATGCATTATGCATTGTATTGTTGTATCACATTGTATGTAAAATACGTGACAAAGAGAATACTGTAAAGCTCACATTATGAAATTTTAAGTGAATAACAAGACAATGTATATGGTGCTGTAAGCATAGATAATGATAATAATTATGATGATTATAATAACATGATGATGATGATGATAATAATAATAATAATAATAACAACAACAATATTTATAATAGTAATAATCATAAAAGTAACAACAACAATATTTATGATAGTAATAATAATAATCATAATAATAATAACAACAACAACAACAACAACAACAGTATTTATAATAGTAATAATAATCATAATAGTAACAACAACAACAGTAATATTAATAATACAATAATAGTAATGATAATAATGATTAATATTATTACTACTGTTGTTATTATTAATATCAATATTATTATTACTAGTATTATAATATTAAATTTAAGATGAATCTTATCTCTTATTACCGATCTTTCATCTACATTTATGAACTCTTCTTATGTAGGGATGTTTTTGCCAAAGTCTAAGCAGTGCAGAAGCAATCAACTGTGCGAGAATGATTATTGATAAAGAAATTAAATTAAATTTGGCTAAAACTAGATTACCACTTTTCTTGGAAAATGGCTTCCCGCAGACTGATAAATTGATAATATGCCATGTTTCAGTAAAATTTGGTAAGACTCTGTATTAAATTAAGCTGGTATGCCAATCAACATCTCTAGGTAAAATCAATAGGTAATTTTCTCAAAATTTTCATCTATGGGTCATATCTGCTCTACGTATTTAAGTGCACAACATATAGAATGAGCAGGTAGGATGAATTTGTTATAATTTTTATGATTATGATAACAACAACAACACACCAAAAACGATAGAAGTATTAGTAGTAGTAGTAGTACTTATAAAAATAATAATAGTAATCATAATAATGATAACAGTAGTGGTAGTAATAAGGGTAATAAATGTTGATCATAATAATCTTAATAACAACAACAATAACAATATTAATAATGATGATAATATTGATAGTAATAATAATAATAATAATAACAACAACAACAACAACAACAACAACAACAACAACAACAACAACAACAGTGGTAGTAGTCGTACTACTACTACTACTACTACTACTACTACTACTACTACTACTACTACTACTACTACTAATAACAATAGTGGTAGTAGTAGTAGTAGTACTACTACTAATAATAATAGTAATAATAGCAATAGTAGTAGTAGTTGTAATAATAAAAATAATAATAATAAAGATGAGAAGTAGAAGAATCAAGATGATGAGAATGAAAATATTAATCAGCGTCAAGTCAAAGATAAAGTCATTTTACTGAAAGAATTAAAATTCAATAACGCTGCCGAATATAGAATGATAAACTACACTGTATTGTGTACTATCACAGATATAATCAAGTTATTAATATTTCTAAGGAGTAGCATTGATACATGTACTTCCATGTGATTGTTGTACAGTACATACATATTTGAATAGCCCCCTCTCTAGTTGACAACAGGATAGCCCGACTGTCTGACTCTTCCATTTACCCACATGCCAATGTCATTATGTGGGCTCGTGAAAAGCTCTTTGGAAAGTGGTCGGCATGAGCTGCTAGATTGCATTACTGACAAATGACTGCATTTCATAATTAAATATTTTTGAAAGCATCGTCAAAAAGGATACCAGTCGTAGTGCCATTATACGGTGGTGCCTCGGTGTCATTACGACAACATCTTTTGAACTTCAGAAGATGCAATTTAAGAATAAACAACCACTATCCAAATAGCATTTTGGCAGACTAGCAGATTGGATATGATAAAAATGCATAAATGAACTAGGAAATACCACAAGAGCATATTTATCACTGCAAACTGTTTCCACAGACATAGACACATAAACTCATATTCATACTAATAGACAGTCAGACAAAGTGCAACGATAAAATAATTTCATTTGGCAGAAGTATATGGTAGTCATTATTAAATTAGATGTTGCTAGGTTAAGTTATAGATAGAAATGATATTTGCATACGGATGTCAATGACCTCCATGTATAAGTTGCAGCCTTGGATAGATTTTGCTCAAAATCAAATCAAAATGGGCTTTTGATATTTTTGACTGTAATTCTGCGAACAGACAAACATGGATTGTACAGCAGAGACAAAATAAATAAATAAATAAATAAATAAATAAATAAATAAATAAATAAATAAATAAATAAATAAATAGATAAATAAATAAATAAACACAAACATCCAAACATAACCTCTTTTAGGGGGCAGAGAAAACTGTTTCTAGTTTGTTTTGATAATCAAACATTTTACTGTGTTAATATTATATATTTGGAATGAATGAATATAAATAAGTTAGTAGATAATCAATCACTTGCTCACTCACATATTAAATCAATCAATAAATTAAGAGATAAATAATAATAATGATAATGATAATGATAACAATAATGATAATAATAGTAACAATAAATAAATAGATATGTTTTTACAGGTGTAAGTTGCACATTGTGGAAAGTCTGTAATCTTCTTTACCAACAAAATTATTATAATCTTTTTTTGGTGGGGGGGGGAGGGGTGTGGGGGGAAATTGACATAGCTTGATGGTAGCTCGCATATCTGGCAGGGTAGACCTCAATGTAATCATTAACTATGTATTCCACCATGACAAATAATTCATGATGTACCACCATGCGTGAATTGCATTCAAATCCCAATACAAAGGTGTGAGCTGTTGTCATAAAACATACATGATGTCAGACAATATACAGAGGCCACAAACACACGGTGACACATAATGCTTGTTTCGCTGAAAAGGGTATCAGGGGAAGGGGGGGGGGGAGATTCTTGCAGACGCAAGAAAAACAAATGCACTAATGAAATGTGACCAAGTGGTATTCTTGATATTATACAGGACGGAAGCTGCCTTTGCATGGTGCGGAGATCCATTTTTTATGGAACATAATTATTTGACAAATCAATACGGCAGCTTTGACTGTAAGCCCCATTAAGAGATGGCCCATGTTTCGGCGAAGCGTGTCGAGTTTCCCTTCCACGCGGGGTGCCCCAGGTGTGTTGGTGGCCGTAGGTCGCACTGTGATTCGGCGACGTTCACCAATCCCCCCCCCAAAGATTTTAGTTTTTCATTATTCATACATCAAAATTGCTTAGAATGTGTACTTTTTTGTACGTACTGTATCAGTTTGCATCCTAATTGTCTATGTAGTCTGTGGGTAAATAATTATTAGGTTAAAAATTGTTTGACTTGCACTTAAGAGTTGTCATCAATTTTCTTAGACAATATTTACAGTGTGTACGTATGTGTACATGGACTTAGATGGGATTTTGGTTGGATTTTAATTGATAGATACACGTACATGCTGGGGGCTGATAAATTCATACAGTTTATCTAATGACTAATAAATGGATATTACATTTTCGGCGGAGCAGTGGTGACTCGCATCATGTCAGGAGCGATATGGATGGATGGATGGATCTATGGGAAAAAAAATCAGACACAATTGTGTACAGGCATTTTGTATGGGCATTTGATGATGTGTATTTCAATTTCTTGGGTGAAGAATGTACAGTTGTGTGAGTTTTTCCACTTTTGCCAGTGGTTGGGATGTATTTCTGATTTAGAGACACTAGACTAGGTTGTATTTGGAGAAGGTCTGCGTTATCTATTATCACGAGGGATCGGGAGTGAGCGAGAGAGAGAGAGAGAGGGAGACAGACGGCCACATGCTGTGTGTGGGATGATGCACCGTGTAGCCTTGGCTGATAATAACGAGTGAGTGCATGCACCGCCGGTTGATGGTGGACGACGGTATATAAGTGCTCATTTTTCAATGGAGTGCATCGTGCACAGTACAATAATGCTGAATTGCATGCTTTGCTGGTTCGGCTATCGGCTCTCTCTATTACCCAGGTCCACGGGAGGCCCGATGTAGGCCGCTGACGGGGATATGGCGCAGCAGGCCCGCAGTCATGCAGCCCGAGGTGTCAATTTCGGCACCTCGCGGACACACCACCCCTCACCGACGTGCAGGGGTGTCGTAGCACCACACAGGCAGGATTCGGCGAGTAGTAGTGCTCCCCGCAACGTTACATTCCACATGCGAACCCCAGCACCCCTCGTGACGGAAACGTGTATCGGATCGGCGTGGACGGAAGTCGCGGAGGGGGCGAACAAGTGGCAAAACACGTGGCCCCAGGAACGACCGTCCCAGCGGGGAGGGGGCAACCCCGTCAGGGCCACCCTGGCCACCCACCAGGCCATCTCCCTGGCCAAAGTCTCCGAACTGCAAAAGCAGCTGGAAATATTGGAACAAAAACTCAAAGAACTGCATGAAGTCAGTGAGCTGGCCGAGACTAACATTGCCGGTCGAAGGAGAGAGGAGTATTCTCAGGGGTACGTCGGTGATAATGAGAACCAGTCATCATCTCGGATGCCAAGTTTTTATTGCATATCTCAGGGTGTTAATGACGAGGGGACCGTCAACGAAGCTCGTTTAGACGATGGCATCTCGGCCGGAGCCGCCGATGTCAGATACAAGTCAGCTCGTGACGACTCGGTGGAGGCGGGCACGGTGAGCCAGAGAAACAAGGTGAAGCGACCCGGGTGGGCCCGCCGCGTCGCCTGCGAACCCAACGGTTACGAGAACCCCCTCTCGGAAACCATCGATGTCTTGTCTTCCAGCCAAGGAGAGCAAGAGCTGAACTCACATCTCCATAAACTATTTAACTGGGACCAACATTCAACCGGCACTAACAAAATGGACTGTGAGGACACTGCCCTCTACAGGTGGATTCCAGACAGGGCCACAGCTTCTACAAGTGATGGTAGAGTGTGTGGAGAGCAAACTAGTTTGTTGGGTGCAACTGCACGACCATTAGATGTAAGTCCCTCTAATCTGACCTCATACCCCATCACCGTGACCTCGTCGGACTTCTCCCACGGGATCGGGGAGGAACTCTGGGAACTGGACACCTCGGATTTTAATTCCGAATCCAAAAATACCAGTCCCCAATCTAGCATTGAATCCCTGACCACCCACTTCACTGCTATGTCTGCCCCCTCCTCCCGCCCCCAGGTCAACGGCACCAAACGCATCACCGGCATGGGTCGCGGGGATTACGTGGAGGTCAAGCAGGATGCGTCGCACAACACCCTCAGTGTCGAAAATTGGAGTATGGACGCGAACAGCGACGTTCGGGGCGAAAGTTCAATTTTATCTTCCAGTAGCGGTCTGTCGGCCGATTGCTCCATGAAAACTTCCCAGTGCAATTCGCAGGGGTCCAACGATAGCGGCACGGGGGATAAAATCGGCCCCGGTCCGCTCCGGAGGTCGACTGGGTCGTCGGGATCGATGAACCGTGCCAGGTCGGTGACCCCGCTGCTCAAACGCCGCAAAAAGTTGGCGATGAGCATCAAAGTGTCGCAGGACAAGGAACAGGGCTCCACCGTGGACGCACCCCTGTCTTCCCCTCGCAGCGAGGAGAGAAAGAGCCCCCGCCAGTTTCTGAAATCAGCCCTGAAATCGACCGCCAAGGCCATGCACAAGTCTCCACAGCACAAAGGTACATGTATGCGCTAGTTTAGCAGTTGTCTGTATGGCAGTATATGTTCATTATAGTGGTTTGGTGTGTGTTGGTATTATTCTTAAATATTGTCTGTTACTAGTGTTTTTAGATAATATGTTCATTATATGTGTTATGAGAATAATTTTGTAGGCACTATGTCACATCTACAGATGTAAACAGTTGTGTTCAGATGTGTTTGTGTGATTAATGTGTCAGCAGAAGGGCCATAGCATAGTTTCCGCCAGAAGGGCTTAACAGTAAATTTCTCTAATATTGAGAAAATATTACCTTATTTGATATTTGACTTAACAGACTGACAGAAGGATCTAAAAATATCCCACTACTTTGACTTCATGTGAAAAATACCGGGTTTTCAAGTAGAGCTATTACTTTAAGGCCCTTCTGGCAGGAATATATTGCTAAAGGCCCTTTGCCGCCGTCTACAACGAATGGTGGTACTGTATCTATCTGTTATATATAAACAAGTGTACTTGGGTTCAAATGTCATGTGAATACTAAATACCACATTTTGTTATTGTGTGTTTCTAAATGTAAGTTTTTGTGCATGTCTTTCGGTTACTTGAAGGCTTGTATATTGTCAAGAATCATATCCAAAATATCTGTCTGAAATGGGCTTGTTTGAGAAAAAAAAAATCATCTTTGAAAGTACTAATGTATGAAAAATGTAATTTTGTACATAATGACAGTATTAAGCAAGGGGAGTATCATACTATATTTATGAATATGATTTTGTCTCCTGTATACAGTTACACTGTACAGAAATCTCTTGTGTATTGTTAGATGAAATGATAGTATTACTAAATTTCAATGGCAACACAATAATGATTATAAAAGAATACACAGTCAGAACTTTAGGCGACTGTTTGATCTGTGTAGCACATCCAGTAATCATACATGTATTAACAAATTTTGACATGTGGTGAATCTTGTTTATAGTTGGTAACCTAAACCATGTCATAGTCACTGGATCTAACGAAACAGACACTTAAGGCAGATATCAAGCAATATATCATAACTAGTAGCTCATGAAATGAGCACTATACTAACTTCATTTTGATACATAGTTCACAAAAATTGAACATTTATAAGTTAACAGGAAGGTTACATCAATCTTAAAGGCAAGGTTCACCCTGACATTAAGTTGGTTTTAATAAAAGCAGGCAAATGAGAGAAACATTTAATGAAAGTTTGACGAAAATCCATCAAAGAATAGCAGAGTTATGGAATTTTTAAGTTTTAAATTTGTGACGTCACATGCGAGCAGCTCCCCATATGTCATGTAATATAAATTCCATAAATTGTCATTTTTTAATGGTTTCTGATAACTGAATGGGTTTTTTCATAGAAGCATGTATGAAATAATGTTTCGGTTAATAAATTGAATGCACAGGTGAAATCATTTTCAATTTTCTGAGAAAACAGAACTTTTATGGAATTCATATCACATGACATATGGGGAGCTGCTCGCATGTGACGTCACAAATTTAAAATTATGAGACCTCATAACTCTTTTATTCTTTGGTGGATTTTCACCAAACTTTCATTGATATGTTTCTTTCATTGTTATGCTTTTATTAAAAACCTTGAACCTTGTCTTTAAGTCTGATTTTCTGCAGTGTTCAATGGGTGTTTTGTTCATTAAAGGCAGTGGATCTCATTTGCAAACATCTCCGCAGACCAGGAAAAGATAACCCATGCCCTTAGGCAGGGCTCCACACTAACATTTTTTTTTACTTGCCCTTCGGGCAAGTAAAATTACCACATTTTACAATTTTACTTGCCCGAAAGACAAATTTGCTTGCCCGAAAAAAACAAAACAATAAAATCATAAAAAATCATAATTTCTCACCAGTCTTTTTAATGGCATTGGAAGGTTTTTTTTTTTTTATTCTGAGAGTTTAAGGTATAATTTATGAATTTAAAGAGTCATGAAATTTTTAACCACAATTCTACACAAACCATCATCAATGAAAAAGACATTATTGACAGCAATTGTTTGCGCTTCAAGAGCAACATGTTATAGTTGCTTTCCTGACTTTCGCTTGGCAAAAGCATGAGGACACAGTCACGTTGTTCAACTTAATTCAAACATATGTTTTTCACTTTTGGTAATATTTTTGGTCATAATTTTCCTAATTTAGGCCCCTAAGCCAAGGAGAAGAAAATATATATTTTTTTTCACAAGAGCCATTTTCACAGTTTCAAAACAGATAGGCCTACTTTGACAAAAAAAGTTGCATCATTGTCATTATTTATATATCGTCTCTCAAGTGTTGTTCTTAACAGTGAAAGTGTGTGCATAACATGTGTGCCACTAACTTACCACTCAAACTCAAAGTTAGCGGCTGCCAACTTTCAGTGGAACACATCATTCAAGAAAAAGCTTTTATAATTTGGAGAAGAAATCAGTTATTTTCAGTGCAGCACTATAAAATCAGATCACACATAGATCTAGATCTAGCCTAAATAACAGCAACATAAAACAAGAAGCAAAATAGTCTGGACTTGATCAAAACTTATTTGAAGGCTGGCTGCCAAGCTAGTAGCAAACATGGGCTCTCATCTTGACTTTTTGAAACATCCCGTTGAGATTTGCAAGGTCACTTCAACACTTCAGGCAGGCTGGGAGTGTTGGGAGTACTTCACTGTTCGGTGGGCTATTTTGGAGGTCAAATTCCAGTATGTCTTTTCCACCAGATATAGCCAAAATTGATGTTTTCCAGGTAGTCGTAAATGTATGAAAACTGAGTAGAAGAGTGTTGAACAGTTACACAAACAATACTTTTCATGCACTTTCAAGCTCCGCTGCCGATGTATGGCATAGAGTCACAGACGGAGCCGACACTCGACAGGCAGCAATTTGTCATTCGTACAGTTCGGAGTCAAGGCAGCTCACAGCTCCGATTATCGAGTTTGGAAAAAATTACTTACATTTTCCCATCTAAGGTATTCCAAACCCTCCAAATATGTGCCCCTTTTCTTCATATTAATGGTAATTACATAAATTTTTTAAATTTACTTCCGATTCGCGTTTGTGTAGTGTACGATGTTTAGCAGCCAACACGCATTTGAATGAATGGGACTACAGATATTTTATCTTAGTTGTGCACACAGCATATATGTATGCAGTCTTGCATTCGCCTGAAATGTGAGATTACAATCGGCGATTTTACCGTTCGGCGAACGTGCGTGCGAGCAGCAGTATAGGCACAGAAAGTACTGTACTTGCGTGGATTTTCCGTGCTTGCTGCACTTGACTCGCGCTGAGCTGAGCTGGCTAGCTAGCCGCATATATACAGCCGCTGGTCGAGCTGCCACCTCAGTGCATGCAAGGCTCAGCAAGCAATGGACAGGAGCGGGTGTTTTCTCCGACGACCGCTCGCGTTCTTTTATCACAAATACAAGCGCGATTTCGGAGCTTGCTAGAGCGAAAGGGCTAGCGTATTTTTGTTCCCCGAGACAATCAAAATTTTACTTGCCCGATCGGGCAAGTAAATTGCTACATTTTGATATTTTACTTGCCCGACATGACATTTTACTTGCCCCGGGCAAGCGGGCAAGTGCTAGTGTCGAGCCCTGCCTTAGGCTATTGATGAAGGGCATGTCTGTGAAATATGGGGGTCAGTAATGACCTAGAATTTGACAAATGCGAAAGAAAAACAATAGCCGTTTAGTGTACATTCTATGGTAGGAATTTTTTTTCTCGCGAGAAAAAAATCAAATCAGAGTCTAACGGTCACTATCATTCCACTAAAACTGTGTTCCTAGCTCCTTTATTTCTTCTAAAGAATCCCACATGGCATTTTCTTCTAAATGACATTACACAATGTTAATTTTTAGGCATGCAAAAGAGATGCCCTGCCTTTAAAGTTTCTACAAAATATGAATTGCTGACATGCACCAGGTTTATACCTGTATCAGTGCATACATTATTTGATTTTAGAAAAAAAAATGACCAAAAATAGAAATTAATCAAAGGAATACTATACCAAATAAGACTCTTCATCCCTTTTTTCTTAATCCAAGTCATTGATATTTGTGTCCCATTTTGTAATGTTTGAAACAGGAATGATACTGCACATTTACATGTACATGTAGGTCACTGTTTCATACATATGATACATATGCAAATGAAGTACTGGAATCTTATTTCGCTAAATGACATGTGTAGCTGGATCAATTGTGCATTTTCAGTGGTTAGTGTGAATGTGCCTACAGTATCTGTCTCATGTTAAAGATTAAGACATAATTACTTTTGTACTATAAATATGTGCGGATAGATGTTCAATTAGTTAGCTAAATATAAATGGCAAGGTTTCAGTTGCTACCACTCTACATACAGTTATACATGAGGCCCAATTATGGGGTTGTGGAGTACTGTACATGTATGCCCCATATTTTATCCACCCAGAACTTACATGTAGAAGTATGTTATGAATGAAATTAAGTTGCCCAACACTGTAACCCTTATTTTTGTCTTACGTAATTCCATTTTTGTATGCATTTAAAAAAAAATCAGTCCCAAGAGAGGGCTTCGTTGGGTGGGGGTGTGGGCATGCAAGTTGTTGTTGTGTTGTTGTTTTTTGTGGAGGGGGGGGGGGGAGGGGCTTCCAGACATTTGGACCCACAATAAAAGGTACCAGTCCTCCTCCCCCCCCCCCCCCCAGATTTGCCCCCAAGTTAAGTGTTCTTCTATATGTAGTATGATTAACTTAGGTAATATTCATTGATGCCATCATGAGTAAATATACCACTGGCTTTTGGACTGTAGACTATTCGTACCAACGTTATTAAACATCTTATTTTTCAAATGATTCATTGTTTATATTACAAAAAAAAATGCTAGGACATATCCCAAAATATTGAACATTGCATCTTAAAATTTGTCACTCTATAGCTAGATCAAATTTGAACAAAAAGGTTGTGTGCGATTGAAGAACGCAATCATTCAGGCATAATAATTCACACTTATTATTGGCATACCAAATCATTATGCATAAAAACAAATTTCATGTATTTCTTCTTCCGTAATTATAGAAAGTAGCGTGTATTTTGTGTTACATGGATGACAGAACTGAGTCTAGAATTACGAGTATTTATGTCTGTGTGCACGGTGTTGTATTCACAATAGCAGAAGTTGATTTTTGTTGACTCATGTTGACTGTTTGTTTTATGTGTGTGAAAACAAATACAATGTAAAAATACATTTAAAAAAGCCATATTTACAGTGAAAATAATACACTGTACCTACGGCAGATAGCGTATTTTAATGGCATTCACAGAATGCTGCTGTTCTGCCTTTAAGACAGAAAAAAAGTAAGCTATACAATATTAACAAATCATCAGAACAATATGCAAACAGTAAACTTCAACATTAAAGGGGAATGAAACCCAGACATCTTACTGAATTCAGAGAGTACAGAACAATACAAGACGGAAAATAGTGAAAGTTTGAGCAAATTTGGTTGAACGGGTCAGGAGTTATGATTGTTCAAAGTTTATTTAATCCTTGTTATGGAGGATCCTTAAATTGGCAACTCAACCCACTTTTCAGATGAAAGTGTGGAGAACTTCCCATTGGATTTGTGCACACATTTTCAATAATTTGCAGTTTTCTGAAGTGTCAGTTGAGAAAGTATCTAAATTCTTTCAGAAAAAGGTAGAATCATGTTTGCTAGGACATACTTGCACAACAAGCAAGAGCAAATCAGATATTTGATAAAAAGTGAGAATAAGTGAAAATTTATGTACAAAACCAATGGAGAGTTCTCCACACTTTCATCTAAAAAGCTGGTAGAGTTGACAATTTAACAATCCTCCATAACAAGAATCAAACAAACTTTGAACAAACATAACTCTTGAACCGTTCAACCAAATTTGTTCAAACTCTCATTAATTTCCTTCTTGTATTGTTCTATAATCTCTGAATGCAGGAATGTGTCTGGGATTCATTCCACTTTAATAACAACTACAATGACACAAATGCAAACTAAGCTATATAAAATGTTTAAATAAGCAAAACAATATTCAAACAGAAAACTACAACATTTAACAAAAACTGCAATGGCAACATATACTTAAACACCCTACACTACACAAGCAAATTTTGATTCCTTATCCAATTAACATAGTAAAATTGATTGAGAATCATGAAAGATATATATATGATATATGATATATATAACATATTGCAAACACATTAAATCATTTACAAAATAACAAAACACACAAACATGCAATTTCTCTGACATGTATCCACTGCAATGTGGACTGAAACCAAGAGCTGATAATGGATTGCAAAAAAGCCGTACTACACAATCCATTCAGGTGTTGTTACAATTGAATATATCAACATCTCAAGAAATGCATCTTTTTTTTCTCCCCCACCGTTTTCAAGAGAATCGCCCGGAGGCTGAATTGTAATGATGCTGAAATACCTGGGATAAGTGCTCAATTGGCAGGGGGAAAAAATAACGGGCGTTTAAAATTGAATTAGGATGAATACTGCTGTGACCGCATGAATAGTTGAAGTTCGAATTTGAGGTTTGGAAAGTAAAGTGTGGTATATGCATGTGGATGTATCCAATGATGTCTTTCTGAACTGTTTCTTAGAATTGAGAGTACTCAGTAACATATTTAGGGCTATTTTATTTACACACCAAATCATTTATGCTCAGATTTGATTTGAGAAGGGTATATGAAATTCAATGTTCAAATTTTCAGATTCATATATTTTGAAATACAAACGAAAAATCATTTGAAATTTGGCCATTGCTTGAGTTGTATTTTATAATAGTTGTTTAGGTTTTATACACTGGGTACAGATTTCATCCACTGATTTTGAATTTGGTAGAGTCCAACTGCATTCATGTGAGTTTTTGACCTTGCAAGCTTTGATCAGCAGGCATTTCGTATTCACTGGATGATACACGGATGGGGTCTTATGGGTCAGACTACTTTAACAGCTGTGTAAAATTCAAATTCATTGAGCAACAATGTGTTTCTGCATTCTGTTTGAATTTTATCAACTTTTTCTCACAAAACTTGACCTTTCAGCCTCAAGAATTTAGTGAGAGGAGAAGATTTATGAGAATCTTTACATTTTAAATTATTTAATTTTACTTATTTGACAAAAAAATCGGATCAAAAATTTCTTTACTACCCAGACTTCGAGCTCTCCTTACAGAACAAAGCTCAAAACTACTTGTGAATTCTTTAATGCTCCCACACTTTGACTACTGCAGTCCTGTTTGGTCCAACTGTAATCAGTACCTCAAAAACACTCTTCTTAAACAACAAAAGAAAATAAGACGCATCATTCTACAAGTAGATACCCGGACTCCCACATCTGACTTTTTTACTAGATTGAGATGGGTATCGATAGAGGAAAGATGGAAATTTCAAAGACTCAAACTCACATACAATGCAATAAAAGGCAACACCCCCCTCTATTTATCGACTTTATGTACACACTTTGCAGTACGACACAGTTACCATACCAGGGGTGCAGTAAATTACGGCATATGCATTCCAAAAGTAAAAACCGAAAAGGGAAAGAAGAGCATATCATATGAAGTTGCGTTGTTGTGGAATAATCTGTCACAAAACCTGAGAAATGCTCAAACAGTTAACGCTTTCACCTGTATGTACTGGCGCATGCACAGAACTTAATTTCGTAGTTATATTTAACTGTTTTATATTTTATGTGTTTATGTATTTGTTTTTTTCAATTTATTTTCTGTTGTATTAAGATTGACAGACAACACCGCTTTAAACCAGCAGGGCCCCCAGGGAGAACAGTGCTAGCTCACTGATGGGGCTACCCTGTATAAAGAACGCTTAATAATAATAATAAAAATAAGCTCTTTTTGGGGTGTGCAAAACATGGACACAGTCTCTAAACATATAATTTTATACATGTAAGTACTGCTCATCCCCGGGTTGATGAAATTTTGTCTCAGGTTTAGGTAAAACTGAAGATTTTATGTAATCTGGTAGGAAGGCAGATTTTGTTCTGTCCAAATTTGATAAGTCTAATAAAAAAATAGAACCACTGTTGTCAGTACAAGGACTGTTGTGCCATTTATTAAAGTGCCAAGGCAAGGCATATTTTGTTTGGCTCTCCTGAGCATTGTAAGTTTTTGTTGATATACATGTTCAAGGTTTTGTCTCTACCGCAATGGTACATGTTTCAACCGAGAGGAGTAAAAAAGAGAGAGAAATTTTCATCATTTGTATTCTCCTAAAAAGATGATTGTGCATAGCTGGTTGATGAACAAGTGTAGTAGCATCTTCCAAAAGTGAGAAATATCACTTTCCATGTGGGTGGAATGACCTTGCCCTTCTTCAGAGGAGGGGTGGGGAGGGGGGACCGTTTCCTTCACTTGGCACATTTCTTGATCTCTGGTTTGAACTTTGAAGTGATCGATGCAATTGCAACCCTGCACCACCCTTGAAAATACTCGATGAAATCTGTTGGGCCTGCTTGAAAAAGCCCCAAGTTGCTTCTTAACTCATTGAAGACTAGACATGAGATATCTCGTTGTGAGGTCTATGGGAAATGCATGATAAAGCAAAATCAAATTGTCTCCAATGGGTTAAAGTAGAAGTTTCCTAAAACATTGATGTGGATTCATTCAATGAATCCTGAACATTTTGTTTTTCTGGAAATCCAGCATTGGAAGTTGTTAAAGATTTGGATAAAATCATACCTCTTGAATGGTGTAACCAAATTTACTAAAACTTTTTATGTTGGATGAAATTTAGCTAGATTTAATGGATCTAGATTAGTAGGTCATGAAAATTCTCCTCTAACAAAGACTTGTTACATTTGTACTTTTAAAGTCCATACTGCATTTAGTTATGCGCTGAATGCTAATTCAAAGTTATGTAAATGGCCGAATTAAATGTGACATGTGAAAGATCACCAAAGATTGTTATGAAATGATTTCATGAAATGATATTTCCTACTCTTACTTTCGTTTGTAATGACTCTGTTAGATATACATGTACATTTTAAAAGTGGATCGGTGTGAAAACAAGAAGCAAATTATATTTTCTTGAAACTCTAGAGTTCACCATTATTGGTCAATAAATTGGTCAATAAAAAAAAATAAACAGATCAAGCATTTGATCTTATTTATCATTAATTTGATAATACAGAGATGAACAGCAAATTTATTCTGCATCTTAAATTCTCTCTGCAAACCTTTCATTCATTAATACAAATTGTTCCCTATTTAAAATTTTTGCAATTTATAAACCATTGGCAAGGAACCGAATTGTTTTCTGTGAAGGTTTAAATTACAGACGACTGTATCCTTGAAGTCATGAGTCTTAAAGGTCATGGATCAAGGTCAAAGGTTAATGACTTGTAAAAACTCTCTTTGCCAAATAATACTTGCAGATAACTTCATCTAAGAAAGTCCTATGAAATAGCATTTTCTATGTCTATTCTTTTCATTACACTGTTTATTTAATTTAGTGATTAAGTGGAGACAAAAAGACAAAATGTACATCCTGCTCAAGGTCACAAAGATCAGTGAAATTTGTCCAACATCTTTGAAATGAATGACATGTACATGTAGCTGAACTAGTGGTTCAGGCTCAATGCAGATTACACTGATACATGTAACTGGCATTAAAAAAGAAAATCAAGAACCTGAATTATTCTTTCAATATACAGCATGGCCCAAAAAGAATGCTACACATGCGATCGTTAATTTCTTCAAAGTCATTCAAAAAATGTCATTGGTGATTACTCCATGGGTTAGAGCATTCTTTTTCCAACAAAATGATACCATGATCAATCATTAATTTTGATTGAGGTGTTTGGATCTTAAGGCTATTTTTCTGAGGCAATGCAATTTCCTAAATTTGCTATTTTTTTAAACCTCCAGCGATCATCAGAACACCAAAATATTCCACGTCACGGTGTGCCATCGACTAAGCTCCCCTGAGACAAAGGGCAGGAATGCCCTCGCTTTCATAAGGAAGATGATGTGAGCTGCATCTCCATTGTCATCGCGGTTTGTCTGGTATGGCACGCTGAGACGCGAGAACATCTCAGTGTTCGGATGACCGCCGATGATGAAAAATGTGTAAATTTGGAAAACGAAATTGCCTCGGAAAAATGGCCACAGGACCCAAACAAATTACTCGAAATCAATGATCCCAGTATCATATTGTTGGAAAAAGAATGTTCTACCCGCTGAAACAAAAACCAATGACATATTGCAGATGATGTTGAAGAAATTAGCAATCGCAGTTGTAGCATTCTTTCTGGGCCGCCCTATATAGTTTAGTCAAATATGTTCCATGATCTAATAAAATTGTGAGGTGTTGTTTCCCTTTAAATACAATTGAGGTAGCTGCCTGGACGTAATGTGTTCACATCAGCTGATGATGACAGGCATTGATGATTGATGCACAGTATTCTCCCCAGTGCTTTGCAGTTCAACATGTTTTGCAGTGGGTGGTTTAGAACCCATTGTATAGGGTAAATACAGTCTATATAGAGGACAGTTTGTTTTTTAAATAGATTGGTAGTAAATTAATGTGTCATATTTTAACATACATGTAACATACAAGTGTGATAAATTGTTTGAAAATTTTACTCCCACATTGTACTGGAAAAGATGAATAAGGCTGGGGGGGGGGGGGGCAGCATAGAGAAACAGACATCATTGATTATATTTTGTCATTTTGTCAGTAATAGCATGGAGGTAGAATAGCTACCTCCATGGTAATAGCTACAGTTCATCAACCTTAATATGTGACATTATCATCCATGGACTGTTAATGTAGGTACTTGTGTATGGACTCACCTTTATTACAACTAGTACCAGTTTTGTTATTTTTATGTATTGTATAGTTTGCCTTTCAGTTTCATCTTTTATTGTTGTAGTACTATTGTACAGTCGGTGGTAGTTTTTTTAAATACTTTTTTCTTTCAAAATTATGATTGAACAAATGTATTATTGCAATGCTCTACATCACAATACATCTTTATGTATGTTACTATGTTTTTATTTTGAGACAGATATTATCACTAGGGAATTGACTTTTTTCATTTGACCTTTTCCTGATCCAATATGTATCATAAAATTTCTTTCATCTTCATCCAAATTCCTTTTGTCATGCCCTAACTCTGTGATTTGCCACATAAACAGTTGATAAACAGATGGCAACAACTCCTCCGCCCCCAAACCCTTGAAGCTACAAGCGTATGGTAAGGGCAGAAAAATCAATACGTCAATTGCATGCCAGAAATTGAATATGGTCGATTCAACATTAAAAGAATCTGACTGCTCGGGGGTGTACGTTTACTACTAGACAGTCTAGATTAACTACTACGTAGTGGATTTTACCTTTTAGTGGAGTATTTGGGGGGGGGGGTGTTTGTAGTTGCACCATGTGGAGATTGAATTTGGGCTGAAAATAACAAATCTTAACACATTGCTTCCTGTTAATTTCAAGTTTCCTGTGGATTTAACACAGAGATGGTCTGTCTTTATTTAATCATGGCTTAACCCTTTGAGGACTAGGTGCAATATCACATTATGGGGCCAATGGATAATGCATGTTATCTTGAAATTAAATGGGTTAAAGGTATGATTGGGAACACTTGAAAATACCTCAAGAAGCAAATGAGTTGAAATATATACCAACTATGCAATGGCTGGAGTGGATCTCCCAGCTGGAAGGATTTGTGTCTGATTTGTTTACTTAAGGAGAATCAAGCATGAACATACTAGTATTTTAATTTTATTGGGGCACGATAAAAATAGGACCCATAGAGAGCCACACAGCAGGTTTGCCTGTCACGAGGGATATTTACATTAGTAATTTTAGATTGAGTCAATGTTTGACTACAAGATTTTTCTAACAGAAGATTTCTTGCAAGTAGTTATAGCTTGATTTAGAATAGGTTTTTGGCCCCCAGTGTTGAGACTACCCCCGAACTTATGTTGCCAAATTTGACATTATGGCAGGATTCTCACTGTGAAAATTTTGTATGTCAAAAGTTGACAGATCATTTAAAAAAAAATGGCCATCAGCCAGCCTGAGTAACAAGACAAGATTTGTAGTGTAGCCTTCTATGGGGATTAAATCTAATCAAAGTGCCGCAATAAAATTATACTGCTGTCTGTTCAATTGTGCTGTGATTCCCACTTTAAGAGTAAACAAACTCAAGACAAATCCTTCCAGCCAGGAGATCCACTTTAAGCTGGGGTACCTTTGGTTTATACTTCATAAAGACATTTTTTATTTCTCTCCGCAGTCACTGAGCTTTAAGTGAGAGACTGGAATATTTGTTCCGTGGAAAAACTTGAATTTTCTATATTAAAGAGTCCAAAATTTAATCACTGAATAAATGAATAAATTAAATAATTAGACAAAATACATGAATAAAAAAATAATGATAAATAATGAAGAGGATAAATATAAATAAATATAATAAATAATATGACAAAAGTTTCTAAATTGCTATGTACATGTTATTCGATGAGGTAATCTAGGAATAAAGTATTAAGAGTAAATAAAACAGGCAAATGGACAAATGCGTATTTCTACTTTTTGTTAGTAGTTTCTAAACCAATTTGTGAACTTTTACTTACCCTGTAAGGTTAATAATGTATCTATAAAACCATAGAACTGATATGAATCATTACAGTTAAAGATGTATACTTTTAAACTGATTACAATTTGTTAGAAAATGTAAGTATACAGTTCTCCTGGGTATACTCGTAAGAAAAGATATTATCAGTTTAATACTGATTTACTTCTTTTTCATGACTGAATAATCCTCAGTGTTTATAGTGTGCAAGAAATTGAAAAACAATTATAGATGTTTACTCTTAAACTGATTACATTTTGATAGAAAATGTAAGTATACAGTAAGTTCTCCTGGGTATTCTCTTGAGGGGAGATTTTATCAGTAAGTCATCAATTTCTTGTTTTTTCTGACTTAACAATTCTCAGTGTCTATAGTGTCGGAGAAATTGAAAAGAAAATCCGTCCAGAACCTTTTTACATATATTTTTTTCGCCTATGGCAATCTCACTTAGTTTCTGTTTGCAGATCATAAGATTTGTTTAATGTTTGCAAATCTAGTATTTAGACTGCTTGATGGCCAATTGTAATGGTAAGCTCACATGTGTGAAAAGTAGACAATTTGAATTTTTAAAGCCCAAGTATAGTTTTGGTTAATCAGACAACTTTTTCGCCAATCTCTCAGTAAGTATTCTATTTTTACCTCAGACATCAAAACACAACATCAAACCTACTGAAAATTGTTTTAAGTGACAAATTGTGATGTTTCAGTCATAGGAGAACAATTAGAGTACAATGTAATGTACAATACCGCATTCTTATAAATTACACCTCTTAAATTCCTGCTGATTTTAACACCTGCCTTTAGTGATGTTGCCTTTACATGTACATTCCTCGTCTTTGTTATGGTAATGTGATCATGTTATGTTAGTGATTGTGATAGTCTTTTTGTGTGCAGGTAGCCTTAGAAAGGTCAACGGCCTGTGCTACAGTACCTCCCCCACACTCGGTATTTGTGGTTTTGTAATTGTGTCGTTGCTGTTGTTGTTGTTTTTGTATGTATTAATAATATAGTTTGATCATTCTTCTTAACTTGTATTATACTGTATATGCTTTTAATTATGTATGGAATGTTACCTTGTTTTTATTGAGATGTGGAAAATAAATTTGAATTGAAAATTAATGTGGGGAATTTCCGCCCCCCCCCCCCCGACATTTTAAAGTTTGAGTTATTTCTCAAAAAATGAGAAAGTTTCAGAGCGAGCAATTTTCAGGGCCTTGATAGATCATATACATGTAGGTCTATATGAAAAAGATAATTGCACAAAATTTAGGAAACTAGGAAACTTGATTTCTTCTCTTGGATACAATAACACATATGAAAGATGCCTTTGATGATGATGATGATGATGACGATGATGATTATGGTGGTGAGATTAGTGATGATGGTGATGATGATGATGATAATGATAATGATGATTACGGAGGCAAAGATTAAGTGTTACTTGCATGAATCAAGATTCAAATTTATTGTCATGTACAAAACAAAAATAACATTGGCATAAAAATTATTATGGAAAATTGGATAATGTATACAGTAATCCAATATGAGAACCACCTTGAAATAGATATATTTTACAATAGTCCTACTGTTCCTTATTCAAACTATTTAAAAAAAATTATTGTAACTATATGTTTTATTGTATCATACATAATCAAAATATTTAAAGCAATAAAAAATTATTGGGAAAGAAAAAGATAAGAATAAGAAAAGATAAGGGGATGAGAAGAAGTTTATAATACATTTACACAAATAACATAGATGAGTAGTCCAAAATCACTGAGTAGTGATGAGTATTATTATTATTGTTGTTGTTATTATTATTATTATTATTATTGTTGTTGTTGTTATTATTATTATTATCATTATCATTATCGTTATTATTATTATTATCATCATCATTATTATTATTATTGTTAGTATTATTATTATTATTATTATTGTTATTATTATTATTGTTATAATTATAATAATAATAATAATAATAATAATAATGATAATAA
>JZLH01S0098814.1:0-11608 GCA_001188425.1 Eucidaris tribuloides
GATTTTTTTAACTGTGGTAAATGTTAGCCAATACCTTTAAGGCCCATAACTTTGCCTCCATTTGGCCAATTGAGACCAAAATTGGGTGGAAGATGTCTCATAGGCAGCTGAAGGTCACCACAAGGTCAAAGGTTACCAGTAGGGTTCAACGATCTTTTTGAGCCCAATGTTAAGTTTTTTGAGCAAGTTTTGTTTATGACCCATAACTTTGCCCCCATTTGCGCAATTGTGACCAAACTTGGGTGGTAGATGTCTCATAGGGAGCTGAAGGTCACAAAAGGTCAAAGGTCACCGGCAGGGGTCAATGACCTTTTTGAGCCCAATGTTAAGTTTTTTGAGCAAGTTTCTATGTACGCGAAACTGGGCGGGACACATTTTGGCTATCGCCTTGTTGTTGATGAGTGAGCTTTCCAGCGTCTCTTTGGTTGGTTTGTATTTTAACAGTAACATGAATTCAAACAAACAAGCAAACAAACAAAAATGTATGGCCATTTTAAATACAAGACTCAAACCCTTTAATCTCACAGTCAAAAGCAAATGAAGTGGGAGGGGCTCCTGTTGAAATTGGCATTCATGGCTGACCAGCTGAAAACAAAAAACACAACACCATACAAAAGGAGAAGTCATGTTATCTATTGACTCTTCATGACCCTTCCCCGATGGCATGTTTCATTCAAGAAAATTAAATAATCTTTTTAATGGTATCAAGCACGCATTGATTGGTACTAACAAGGAGACATAATTGATCAAACTCAAATTTCCAAACTTTTTTGAGGTGTTTAGTTTAATTGATTTGAGATTGTAATCTGAATGTGAAATTAGTTTTATTAAATAATATCGTCTGTAGATAAAAATTGATTCCTTAGCTGGGGAATCTCCTTTGAGAGCAGTTATGCCATAGGTCATTTTTTTGTTCCTTCTTTGTTTTAGAGGTTGCATGGATAACTACATAAATCCTAGGAGAAGTGACTTCACGCTACACAGAATGAAGTGGCAAATATACCTGATCAACAAAAGCATCTGCTTTTAGCATCGTGATGAAATTACACAAAGCCACATTTCTTTGGACACCACCTCTGATTGCACTTTCATATCGCCCGGAAAGGACCCTTCTGGTCAAAGGACGATAAAATAAATTAATAATTCTCTGTCAATTGATGGAAACATGTTATTGGATTATCTTACCGTAGCATAAATCAAACACAAACAATTACAGAGACAACAAAGAAGCTTTTTCAGATGACTCAATAAGGTACGCTGGATGTATAAAGTCTCGGTGATGATTTTGTTTTTATACTTACGAATTTGATGATCTGAGAAGGGACTAATCTGAAGTAAACCCAGACAGGCCTTGATGCGTCGCGTACGGGTCGAGCCGATTTGTGTCCGTAGTCTTTCATCAGTTGTGATTTAGATCCTTCTCACCTCTTCCGGTTCCGGGTCGGAATGACACTATAAATAAAAAGATGAACATTGTTAGCTTTAAATTAAAATCGGCCCATTCCATTCGGTGCATATCATGAAGGATAGTCCTCAAAACTTTACAACTGCCTTAATTGCAAAGCGGTCCTGAATGAATAATGCAGTTATTTTTTTAAATAAAAAACTACATAAAAGAAGTCAAAGTACGCCGAGAATGTCGATATAGACACGTGGCACGAACCTGGGTTTAAAGGTAATGAATCTCATTTGCAACGCTCCCATAGCACAGCAAAACATTATTCATGCCCTTGGGTTATTTATATAGGACTTGCCTGTAAAATCTGAAGATCATGAATTACCTAGATTTAAACATACAAAATAAATGCAAAAAACCCTAATACTTGGGAAGTGTATGTCCTAGGCACACTGATCCAAATCTCACTGAGGTATATACAATACAGTAGATCCATGGGTATACATGTATCACACTGATTACAATACTAGATGGTTGTGCTGGCATGTGTCAAGCACAGTGACAGGAATGCAAGATCATCTACATGTATGTGTATGAACTAACCTACATGTATTGCACTATGGCACTGTATATGGAGGTTTTCACTGTCTAAAAATAGATTAGTACTACAAGTAAAATTTTTGTCACGGGAAGACATAAGATTAAATCGAAGACAAACGTTTACTATAATTCCATTAAAACTGTGTTTCTATCTCCTAGACTTGCTGAAGGTTCTTAAATATATACCGGTGTATTTGCACAGTGTTACATTTTAGGCATGCAAAAGAGACACCCGACCTTTAACTTGTCTTTTTAGTGTTGGGGTGTGAAAGTGATAGGCTAACATTGTGGAGCTTCAATTTAAAAAATTGTCAAATTTTGATATCTGAATTACATAGTATTGTTCATATGGACAAATAAACACCCTAGAATAAAAAAAAAGTTTGGAAAGTTACACTGCCAATGGCAAGTTATGCATGAATAAACAATTAAAACTCGGGGCGAGTTTAAATAGCCTAGGTATACACACAGTAAGTCTGTGGGAGAAAATGGGCAGGTGAATCCAATCAACTTACGATTTTCACTTTTTTAAAGCACTAAATAATCATTTTGAAATACAATTTTTTAGGGCGTCATTTTTAGACTTTATCAAAGACAATGGTAGCATGGGGAATCATGTAGCTCAGATTTTTTTAACTGTGGTAAATGCTAGCCAATACCTTTAAGATATCACGACGATGCTTCCGACTTTGTCTCATATCCGTGAGATGGGTTTATGTTGAAACAACTTGAAGAAAAGGAGCATGATTATTCCAGCATTGAATGAAGGTATGACCATGAGAATTTAACTTAACTGAGCTGCGTAGCTACTTGGCTTGTCACGGCGATATATGATATTACTTATGTAAAAAGGAGGCAATATCTAATCGTTAGATTTAAAGACGCTATGTAACATTGTGGGAGCCCCATAAAAAAAGGAAATTGTCAAACCTTGCTATCTGACATATCTGACAGTGTTTGAATGGACAAATTAACACCCTAGAACTCAAACGTTTAGACAGTTATACCGTCATCAGTAAAATAGGTACAGATAAAAATCGGCACATGAATTATTCTCAGCTGATGGAAATTTTGCCACACAGCACTCTATGGGGGAAAATTGGAATGGTTGCTCAATGATTTTAATTTTTTAAAAGTACTTAATGATCGTTTTGAACTAAATTTTAGCCAGGACTTCATTTTTAGACCTTATCAGAGACACTAGTAGCATAAGGAATCATGTAACTTAGATTTTTTAAACTGGAAACATTTTTATACGATACCTTTAAGCAGAGAAAACATTAAACATGAAACAGTGTACTTGAATCTTATATCACTTACTAGTAACTCTCATTAGGGACTGCTTCCATTTCAGCGTTTCCCTTTAACAATGATAGAATGATCGGAGTTTTACGCTGACAGTATTTGTAAACCTTTGCAGCTACCATGCAGTTCGTTTTCGGTGAAAATGTATCTAGTGAATAAAATTATGTTTAATACCGTAGATATATACAATTACATGAAGACAAATTTAATTTCGGAAACCAGCGTTTTAGTCACCGCCATATTTGGGTGCTCCAAGTATGGTGGGTTAATTGTTAATTAATACACTCCTTATATGATGGGACTATGGGCCTGGAATAGTCTTTTGTATGTGTTTCTAGACACCACCAGGTATGACGGTGTAAATGTTACTCTATCCTCAAAACACAAATCGGTCTATACATGTACTCACTGTCACCGCACAGCGTTACTACAACAATAATTTTTTTATAATTTAAAATTGCGACAGCAACAACAAAACTTAAACAACCATAACTAAAACTTCAACTGCCACCAGGCCACTTTTTCCACTCCCTGCTGCTGCTACTACCTTACTACTGCTACTTCTATTTTTCCAATGCTACTCATGACTTCTGTTATGTGCTTCGTTTGCATTATGTATGTTACTTTTCTTCTTACCTATCTTTAAATGTACTTATGACCCTCAATTTCATTCATAGTTTTTCCTCTTCCTATTAATTCTCATTTTTCAACAATGTGTATATTTTTCTTCTGTATTCTTCTTCTCGATTGTTTTTGTCTGTTTGTCTTTCGCTTCTTCTTCTTCTTCTTCTTCTTCTTCTTCTTCTTCTTCTTCTTCTCCTCCTCCTCCTTCTTCTTCTTCTCCTCCTCCTCATCCTTCTCCTCTTCGTTTTCTTGTTCTCTCTTTCCTCTACGTCTTCTTCATCTTCCCGTTCCTGTTCTTCTTCTGGATGAAGTAGTTAACATTAGTATAGGAAGCAGCAGCAGCATAATCATCATCATCATCATCATCATCATCATCATTATCATCCTCCTCCTCATCATCATCGTCACAGCAGCAGCAGCAGCAGCAGCAGTAGTAGTAGTAGTAGTAGTAGTAGTAGTAGTAGTAGTAGTAGTAGTAGTAGTAGAAGTAGTTGTTGTTGTGTTGTAGTGCATCAAATGAAATGGTATAAAAAGTAAGAGCTAACAATCTTGTACAAGAACGAAATTGATGCATTGTTTTTTTGTATCTCTTTCTTAGCCACATTTTTAAAGTGGAGGTTCAATTCAGGTTTCTTATGCAATTTTTATTTAATTGCACAATGGCGCATTTCTTTTATGCTTAGAATGTACCAATGACTTGCTGGTCCCACGCGAAGGGTATTTTATTGAGTTAGAGGATTAAGAAGTATTAGTAAATCCCTGCTCATTGTCTTCAGTGCATGCATTTATCGATCTGTGTGCATACATGGCAAACGAAGCAAGGCAAGGGTAAAAGGATCAATTATTTTCTTTGTTTCATTTCGGGTCATGAAAGTGCAAGCTTTCATTCCCTGCATCTTAAACCTTTCCATATGTTATTCCAATTTCCCCAATCGATAATTAACCTACTTGACCAACATTGGAGGGGAGTTGATTTGCGTCGAATCAAGCAGCACTTTGACTCTCAAGTCAGTTTTCATTACTTTAAACGATTCAAATTAATAGCAAGAAAAATTGAGAAAATTTGATCAGGAGACATGTTATTGGTAATACACTGCATGATTAATGCATTTACTTTATGTTCGTCGACGTATGTCAAGTTTTGGGAAAATTTATACTCATCAACCGAAGGAATGTAGACCTGAATCTGATGTATCATAGCGAAATGACGTGTATTTGGTATAGTTTCAGGGTCAAATATTGCCTATTTCTGTTAGTCGTGACCTTCGTGTGTTCTTTTAGTGATACGAAGTAACTACAGATTGTCGTGATTGCTTTTGTTGTTGTTTTTTGTTCATCGGATTTTAGAATCAAAGCAGACTTGGAACAATTAAATCCCAAATAAATACTTAACAATGATGATTGGTTCAAATCATCTTGTGAATTAACGTGGTTAATTGGCAGCAGGTAATGCTCACTATATTAAAATGTTTTTCTTTCTTTGGGGTTATAAAAAAGATAATTCAGCAAAGACGCAGGTATATTGCTTAATCCAAACAGTAAATTGCAATGGCTGCTCAGCTAATTGAACATTTACCGAACTAATTTAGGGTTATACAGTGAACGTACATTGAAAAAAAATCATTTTCCAATGACTACAAGTCATTAATACATTAATGTCAAATTACGTGAGGTATCATAATGAACATAGCATTAATTTGAACAAGAAATCATTAACGTTAATCGATATAATGTGTTTGTATTTCACGAATGAATAATGGTAAAATATTTGAAATGAAGAAGTGTGTACTATTCAAAATACGAATTAAATTAGGTACTCTGTGAATGTCGAAATTGTTCATATCACACAATAAAAATGCTACACATGCAGACAATTTACAAACGGTGTTTATTGATTTATTGCACACCCAACACTTCTATGCAGTGTAGTCCTTGGGCCGACTATATCCAGCCGACGGTCAGTCTCTATGGTGGTTTGTGAGAAGCCTCGAAAGTACAGGGAGATTTAATTTCCACTTCAATAAATCATAACGTCACTGGTTATGTAACGCATTGAAATAAAAGTCTCGGTTAAAGCAAAATTGTTCTAATCAAATGAAATAGACTAGGTGAGTTCGATTTTATTTATATTCCCACCGGAAATTTGCAGGAAAGTGGCGGAATCATCACATCTCAGAGACACCGCGCTAGTCATATCTTCAACCACTGGGAGAGGAGCGTGGCGATCAATTGCAATCTCTCCTGAATGAGACAAAAGTAATGGTTGCTATGGTAACGGGTGGTGGTGATTCGGGGTTAGGCTTAATCTCAAATGTCAGGCAAAGATCAGGCAAAGGTTTCTGTCGTTTTTATAAGCGGCGGGAACAAAGTTCAAATAATGGCAGTTTTTTCCGTGCTGAGATCAATATCTCTCTCAAATTCAAAGATTGTGATTTCAAACTATAGACCTACTAAAAATAAACTTGTCAAATCGCATCAGTGTGTTTTTTAAAAACAATTTCTAAACAAACGTTATGCTCGAAAGATACCGAGTAACGATACCTACATAGCAAATATTTACTCAATATTGTAGGGTTTAATTTTACACTTGAGTATTGGAAACTGTTCGATGTTTACTCAGCAGGAGTAGTATAGAGACCTTAAATGCCTTGTAGCATTGTTTCATTTGAATTGTGAATTACATTTTTGTAGGATTGAAAAAAATCATGGTAAGTGTAGTATTTTTCAATATTTAGAAACGAATATTTTAATTTACCAAACAATACAGGCATATGAGTCATACCACTTAACAGAATAAGTCTACACGGATAACAAACTACCGAGCTACCTAAAGTGCTGCCTACGTAGAATATCAAATCAAATCAAATCAAATCAAATCAAATCAACATTTATTTCCATATTCGCATAAAAAGCGTGTAAGCTTTGATCAGCAGATGACTAACCAACAGGTCTTGAAGTCAGACTAGTTCAATGGCTGTGTAAAATTGAAATTCAGTAAACTATGTTATACGTCGCTGCATGAATGTTTGAATTTTACCACTGTTTATCTTCACGAAATCCGTCTTTTCTGTTCTAAGGCTTTTATGAGATGTAAAGACATATGTGAATCTGAGCTCATTTTGGGTTTGCAAATCATGGACATAATCTTTAAATTCTTGTCAAATTATTATTGATATTTATTGTTGCTTTTATATATATGCAAGCAGGAAATAGTCCTATTGATAAGTGAGTGAGTGAACGAGTGAATGATGAATAAATCAATTGATTAAATGAAAATTACCTTTATACGGAAACGATAACACGACATATCCAACCTTCATGGTGTTCGCGTATAATTAAGTAAATTAGAAGAAAAATATAACGACGAACACACAAAATTTTGATGAACGGAACATGTTTTAAAGTGAACACACTTCATTTTCAGCCTAGAAATAATACAGAGTCATTGGTACACTCGTACTCATTCGGGGAGCTGTCATGGCTCAGTGGGTAAGACTCGGTTTCTCGACCTAGAGGTCCGAGGTTCGAATCCACGCCGGGCCATGGTGGTTGTGTCCTTGGGTAAGACACTTTATCCCCATTACCTCGTCCCTCGGATAGGACGTAAAGCCGGAGGTCCTGTGTTGAGACAGAAACACCTCAGCACGTAAAAGAACCCACACACTTCATCGAAAAGAGAAGGGTGAAGGGTGTTGTGGTCACATATCTATATGCAAAACTACCCGGGACTGGATGCCTGAGGGTAACAGTGATTAAGTTCGCTTTTCTAGTCCGAAATGATGACGAAGCATTAATAATAATAATAATGATAATGCTCATAATTATGGAATACTTAAAAAAACATTTTAGAAGTTGCCATTTTTCCGTGAACGGAACGACTGGGATTAATATTTGTTCACCCCAGGTGAAACAATTATAATGTAAGTATTTCAGGAATTTTGAGCATTTTGTAGCGTCCGACTCGACACTAAAACCTGTGTTGTTGTTGTTGTTGTTGTTGTTGTTGAGTCCCTCGTCCCTCGGATAGGACGCGCGTTATTAGACTTGTAACAAACACTATTCTGATGTTAATTTAGTGATAAATGATAGATCAAAATTTATCAGTTTTCTGTGTTGTTTCTTTAATTGCTTTAATTTAATACTTTTTCATGATTTTTTTGTGGATTTTTAAAAAATAATTATATAATTGTTATTGCGCTCAAACGTACTTTAGTTTTTACTTAAGTCATCTCATGAAATCCAAAAATTGCTTCACATACTGCGTTTTTGTGAAGTAAGCACTTGTCTTGAACATTTTGGACGATATAGGAGAAGGAACTTAAGTATCAACAAAATATTCCATAATTATGAGCAGGAGTGTATTTATACACTTTGGATACAAGCAATTGGTTACAGGAAATATTCAATTTATACACCCCGGATATCAAGTAATGGCTACAGAAACATTTCTAATAATGTAGCTACATAAGATTACAAAAGGTATGTGGTACATTGTGAAATGAACAGGAGGGCAATTGAATAGGTTGAAAATATAAGTTGTTGTGTATACAGTTGATTGACCAGTCAGGGGGTGGGGGTAATTAAATCGAAAGCAATATTCGGTAATCATAAACCTGTTGGTTGAGTTGGGGGTTTGTCCATTTGAAAAAATAGCCCTTCTTTGGTGTTTAGTTGAAAGTCAGTTTGAGCAGTATCGAGATTAAAATGTTATGTGTTCTTCGTTATAATTTTCTTCAAGCTATTATCGTGTCGTTCTTTTGGTAATAAGTAAATTAGCCGAAATATCTAACGCTGTTTGTGACTACCTCATGTATGGACATTATTCAAGGCTATTTTTTTTAAAGGTTATGTCATTGTATTGTGTTCTTCACACAATTATGATGGTGAAAACTTGTGGTATTGTCTAGGTCGGGTAATCATCCCTTTTAAAGGCACTGTATAAGAGTGTTTCCAGTTTAAAATATCTGAGCTGCATGATTCCCCATGCTACCAGTGTCTCTGACATGGTCTAAAAATGAAGCCCTGAAACAATTGCAGTTTAAAACGATCAGTAAGTGCTTGAAAAAAGTAAAAATCATTGAGAGACCATTCCAGCTTTCCCCCATAGACTGCTGTGTTGCAGAATTTCCTATCGCCCGATAGGAAATTAATGTACCAATTTGAATCTGCACATATTGTTCTAGTGACAGCATAACTGTCCAAACTTTTGTGTTCTAAGGTGTTTATTTGTCCATTCAAACACTACCAGATATGTCAGAAAGCAAGGTTTGACAATTTTTTAAATAAGGCTTCCACACTGTTATATAGTGTCTTTAAGCTACACGTTCCAATTTAAGAAGTAACAACTGGAACAGAGTATGCCATTCAGCGTGTGACATATGCTGTTAATGATTTTTTTCGATATAATTTTTATGGGACTTCAGGACTTCATCAAAACTTTTCAGTATCATGATTTAAGAAAATAAGGCAGTAGCTACACATTACGTTATTTCTACAGGTATTATATTGCACCAACGTAAAAACCGACGAATTTCAGCAATGGGCAAGTCATTTGTTCGTTATGGTCAGATATGATTTGTGTTATACATGGATGTATAAATTTGTAGTAATTGTAATTCTATGCGGGTCATATACGAAATGGAAGTTATGAAATTACAAACATGCATAATATTTAAGTACGAGAGCCGGATTCTGACTTAAAGCTGTATGCATACTCTTTAAGAGAGGGAGAGTGGGCGAACCCGGAGCTTAGAATCCCCAAACTAAAGCCAACAAATAACTGTCTGATCGTACGACCGTCCCGTTTTCATTTTCGAAGAAGTAAAGAAGGGGTGGCCAAACTGCAGTTTATCGATGCAATTTTCCACACCTTAAATTCAGCTATCTACATTTTTGCCCTTAAATATGAGCAAGCACGACTTTCGTGTATATCGTCTAATATCGAATTTGATTTACGTGGGAGTCAATCGTATCATATTGTCGTATTTAATTACAGTCCTTACTCAGGTTTTAAAAAAGGGTGATAACAACATCTGAACTTAAAGTCTGGCAGTAGATTAGAGACAAGTTAGTTTGTCATCAGGGGCGTCGATAAAATAATGTTTTGGATGGGAGGGGGGGGGAGTGAAAAAAATGTCCACAATTTTCGGCGAATTGTAATACATAATTTTGCGAAAAACTGACATTTTTTTTAATGTTTAATAGTATTTTTATGCCATGTTTAACGGTTTTATTGTGCTTTCCAATGCTTTTTAAAACATATATTTGAATTGCATATTATGAATTTTTCATGTTTTCAGAATTATGGGGGGGGGGGGAAATCGATATGTTTACCCCCTAATAACCCCCTGACCCCCCAGGATCGACGCCTCTGTTTGTCATCTAAACAGAATGATAAGTGCGTCGAGAGTTTCACCTCTTTTGCAGCATTAATAGCGTGAATCCAGTCACATGTATTTTCACTGGTGTAGGGAGGACGGATTAAGCACAATGCATTAAGAGGAGGGGCACTGTTGGCCTTGAACAATAGTTGCCCCCCTAACCAACTGTGTTTAATCTGCCTCGCTACGGTAGTGTGCATTATCGATCATGAGTTTTTAAAATCAGTCATCTTCATGATAAAGATAACCTCGATAGTAGAAAGGAAATTGCCCCATTGTTCTACGTGAATACAGTATTGGATAACATTTTGAAGCAATGGCACAGCGAATTATTTACTTTGCAAATGTAACAATAAGTTCTGATTAATTAAATTTGGCAGAAATTGTATTCTTTTAACTTTCCAACCTTGATGAAAATTTTGTAGGTTATCAAGTCCAACCTGTTACATTTTTAGGTGAATATGGATAATGTAAGAATAACAGTTCCGAAACTTCTACAATACAGACTTGTTGCAATATATAACACACGTGATGATCAATCAAAAATGAGGTGTTGAACGCTTTAAAAATCGAATAAACCTACATGTATGTGCGAATATAAATATACACAAAAGCATATTATTTGAAAATTAGACATAATACAAATGTGTTTCAAAGACAGGCCCAACATTCGAGACATACGAATTACGATCTTATTTTTCTGTTGATTCAATACTTTGATAATTATAGCAGGATGACTTTTCACTTATTCGCAGAAAAAAATCGAGCCTTGTATTTTTAGCAGATGTAATTTCATACAACCAAAGTATTTAACTTACCAGTTTCACAGCATGGTATCAGAAACCAAGCGACGCACGCCAAAGTAAGCAAATACACATGATGTAACTCCACTGCCATTATCCGCGGTAGATGTGAACAAAGTCAACAACAAATTACTCCAAATTATAATGCCACACACCGAATACTTTCAAGAGACAAACGTTTTGGTGTTTATTCCGATGAAATATTCACTCCTCGCAACTCCTTTTAGGAAACACAAACAGAGCAGCAGCATTCCCCTGGTCGGTACGATGACTGGTGTACGATGGAGAGTGACGTGTCCCCGCGTTCCAGACTCATCCGGTAGTCACCAAAATGTTTATTGGATTGGCTTTTTTTTTCGTTTGCTCCTCATACGACGATCGACAAACCACCGCGTGCACAAGCCCGTTCCCAACCTTAAAACTCCACACTCATCCCCCTTCCTGCTCGCCGTAAAATACTCCCAGATACCATCACGGTTTTCTGGTCATGTGGGTTAACC
>JZLH01S0098817.1:5857-23920 GCA_001188425.1 Eucidaris tribuloides
CGCCTTACTCAAAATCAATGATACTGGTATCATTTTATTGGAAAAAAAATGTTCTAACCAACAAAATAAAAATTAATGACATTTTGCCAATAATGGTGAAGAAATTAGCGATTATACTCATAGCATTCTTTCTGGGCCACCCTGTATATTGGTAATATTTAAACTAATTTCTTTCTTGGGGCACTTGTTTACTTTTTCCAATCACTTCACTGCCCTTTAAGTCTCTTGCGCTGAAGACCGAATAACAAAAGAAGCGATGAAGTTTAGTTTCCGAAGAAAACGAAGTGATATGAATTGATTTAAAAATTGCATGAGTTTGGTACAGAGTGTGATCAGTTAATGTCACGGACGGCCAGTTCCAAAAATGCCCATTATTGAAGGCCTAAGGAAAGTTTAGCATTATTCAGTACCTCTAGTGATAACCTCCACAATAAATCATAAAGCGACGCTTCATATCTTGTCACTTTTTTTCCTTAGCTCTTCAACAATGGCCATTTTTTAAAATGTCCGTCCATGACATTAATTGATCACACTCTACACTAAATAATTGGTCGAAATAAGTAATATACGTTTTTATATGTATATGACCAAGAAACTTATTTTATTATTATTTATTCGGCTAATCAAACATATACATACTAAAAAAAAAATCAGAAATAACAATACAAGCAACATCAGTTACACAAAGTATTGGGAATATTGAAAACAGTCACATTAACGCCATATGGAAGTTTGTAAGAATTATCCATTATTTTGGTGGATTTTAATCGATAGCTTTGTTATGTTTACCATAATATTGGTCAATTTTGAGCAGTTTAATCGGTCACATTCATATCCACCTATATACTGGTTAATTTCGTCCATCTTTGTTTTCATTTACAATTAGCTCTGGCAACATGCCATTTCAATTAATAAAATCATTCGGAACGGTGAATACAGTGTGTCCCAGAAAAAAGGAAACCGGATTTCATAGCAAAATTATTCTATCACAATGAATAATTTTCTCAATGAATTAGGTATGATTGTAAAGCTCCGTTTCTCTTCTTTCATTTGATACATAACTTATAATTCATCGTTCACGCATTATTGAATTAAAACAATGGATATTGGTCATACCAAAATTTCATTTGCACGCGCATATTCCATTTTTAAGTGCATTTTAATGGTAGCAAATGTACTTATTTCTGAGAAAAAAAGCATGGCATAAAAATTCACAATTTCTTCTTTTATCTGACACCTCATGCTTAAAAAATGAATAATGTATGCTGGAGAACAAGTTAAATTAAAACATGCCTGTTTAGCAGTGATTTTTAGAATGAGTACATTTTGAGCTTTTAGCGATAATTAGAAGCAAGCTTTACAAAAAGGTTCACGCACGGCTGACTTCACACAATATCTTGCTCGGGGCACAACAATAGGCTCCGAATCATGTTCGCCGGGTAACTTCTTGGTTGCTGGCTGCCAAATCCAGAAAACAGGGTTAATGAATGCATTTTGGAACATTTCTGAAAACAGGCATCATTTCAACTTGTCTTTTCTTACGCCTGCATCACTCATTTTTCATAAATGTGGTATCATATGAAAGAAGATAAAACAGGCTTTTTAATAATGTCCTTTGATATTGAAAATATTCGAAGGCATCCAAGGATGAGAGTTTGAATTTCAAATTTGCTCGTGCAAATGATTTTATACCTGTATCCCTTCTGATTGTCTTTGCTCAGTCATGCGTTAATGGAAATCTCTGAGACTGGTATCAAATTAAAGAGGAGAAAATATGCTTTCCAACTATGTACAATTTTCTTGTCATATTTGTTATTAATATATAAAAATATCTTCATCAATCTCGGTTTCCTTTTTTCTGGGACACACTGTATGTACTTCAAAGTATAACTCTAATCCTGTATCAAGTTATTGATACAGTATGTGTGAATTGAACGTGATAGCATGCATGCACCCATTACAAAACTTAATTTACTTTCAACCTTACGCAACGTATACAACCCATTGCTCGTTGTGGTTTTAGACAGCCGGCAAAAATGTTAATGGCGTCTATTTAGGGTTTTTTTCCCCAAACGTCAAATTTAATAGAATCATACTAGTTTTAATAGAGATAGTTTTATTGGCACGATTTTTGCATCTTAAAAGGGTGGAAAAGGCATAGTGCAAATCAGAGCGAAGTACGTATTTTCGTGTGCAGAGGTGATTCATTGGAATGATGTAAAATTGAACCTATTACTGTATATTACGAGTATTTTGGATAAAAGTCTGAAAAAGTGAGTATACCAGAAACAAAATATGTTACACCCTTATTCCCGTGGAGTTATTTTGATTCGAATCGATCGATTCTTTCTTGACGCCACACCATTCCGGGTCAAATTAATTCGGAAATCCAAGTCATTTTAACTCAGAATTGAGTAGGCTCCCAGTTGACACCATTTCAAGTCAAATTTAACTCCACAGAAATAACCTTGTAGATGTGTAGCGTGTTTTATGTACACGAAAGACGGTAGACGTGACTTAGTGTATTTATTTATTCATTTATTTATTTATTTAATTATTAGCAATATGACAATGGTAATTAACTTTTATACCTTGGATATCGAATTCACGTATTATTGTCGTTGAATTTAACTTGCCTCGTCCCATATATGAAGCCAACTAAATCGTTCAAAATTTCGTGACTTTATCTCTGAATCTTAACAATTTCCGCACTTTCAATGACCCCTACCAGCGAGGCATGAACTATTTCATCCCCGATGCTTAAAAATAATCTTCGCGAATCCGTCACTCGTCGCATCTACACATGTGTTCTTCACAACAAACTCGGAAATTTTTATTTGAAATAAAGTCAGCACTGTACGCTCGAGAGATCATGAAAAATTGATACAGATGATGATGACGATTATGATGATAATGACAATAATGGTATGACAGTGGTATGTCTGTTGGCAAAGTAATATTGCAAAGCGGCATATTCGTATATAGTTATGACACTGACAATAGTAACTACTAGGCCTACTACTTACTTGCTGCTGCTGCTACAGTGCACCGGTATACTTCCACTACTACTACTACTACCACTACTACTACTACTACTACTACTACTACTACTACTACTACTACTACTACTACTACAACTACTACTACTACTGCTGCTGCTGCTGCTGCTGCTACTACTACTACTACTACTGCTCGACTGCTGCTGCTGCTGCTGCTGCTACTGCTACTACCTACTGACTACTACTACTACTACTACTACTACTACTGCTACTTACTACTATACTCTACTGCTTATACTACTACACTTACTACTACTACTAACTACTACTACTACTACTACTACTACTTCTACCACTACTATTCTAATTGCTTCTTACTATTACTACTACATGTACTGACTACTACTACTACTACTATTTACTTACTACTACTATTACTACTGATACATAGTACTACTACTACTACTGCTACTCTACTACTTACTACTACTATCTATAGCTACTCTTCTATTGCTACTACTATTTACTCCTACTACTCCTTTACTACTACTCACTACTATACTACTACTATCTACTACTATCTACTAACTACTACTTACTTATACTCACTACTACTACTACTACTCACACTACTACTACTACTACACTATACTACTACTACTATTACTACTACTACCCTACTATACTACTGCTGCTGCTGCTGCTTGCTGCTGCTGCTACTGCTACTTTACTATACTACTACTATACTACCAACTACATACTACTACACTACTATTCTAATACTACTACTATTATTACTACTACATTGCTACTATACTAGTACTACTATACCTCACTACTACTCTATTATTATTGCTACTACTACCTACTATTATTGCTTACTACTACCTACTATTATTACTACTATTATGTCTCTACTGATACTGACTCTTATTTTACTTCTACTATATACTACTACTACTACTACTACTACTAATAATAATAATAATAATAATAATAATGATGATAATACTAATACTACTACATTACTACTACTACTACTACTACTACTACTACTACTACTAATAATAATAATAATAATAATAATAATAATGATAATACTAATACTACTACATGTACTTCTACTACTACTACTACTACTACTACTACTACTAATAATAATAATAATAATAATAATGATGATAATACTAATACTACTACATGTACTACTACTACTACTACTACTACTACTACTACTACTACTAATAATAATAATAATAATAATAATAATAATAATGATGATGATAATACTAATACTACTACATGTACTACTCCTACTACTACTACTACTACTACTACTACTACTACTACTACTACTACTACTAATAATAATAATAATAATAATAATAATAATAATAATAATAATAATAATAATGATAATACTAATACTACTACATGTACTACTCCTCCTACTACTACTACTACTAATAATAATAATAATAATGATGATGATAATACTAATACTACTACATGTACTACTCCTACTACTACTACTACTAATAATAATAATGATGATGATGATACTAATACTACTACATGTACTACTACTACTACTACTACTACTACTACCACTACTATGCTGCTGCTGCTGCTATACTATTATGTCTGCTACCCAATAAATGAATATAAATTATTGAACTATAATACTACAATAACTGTATTATAGATATCAATGATGATTAAAAAATAATATTTTTTTTTCAAATTGAACGTGTAATCGTAACTGACAGTATTTCAGTATTAATATGGTCCGTTAATAATTAAAGTGTGATGTAGCATTGACGGAAGGAACATATCTGATGTTTATTTTCTTCGCTATGCCATTCTGGAACGTGGTTGAAATACCCTCTCGCTGTCAAATGTCATGCATGGTATCAAATATCACACTGAAGTGAAAAAAAATACTTGAATATATAAAAAAATACAGGACGAAAAAGTAATAATACCCATATTATCAGTAAATATCTAAATCGTATTTCATCTTTCAACGCCGCCAAGTAGGATCTAACCAATGCCAAATTCACTGACAAATCGTATCTGCAATTTCATCTCAGATGTGTTTTTTCACTCAGCATTTGCCAAAATTTAATTTGCGAACGGGACGAGTTTTTTTTTATGTACTTGTACGTTTTGTAGTTTCCAAAGTATGTATTATATTTTCCTACATTGAATTCAGTCACTGGCCACCCAGTAGGACTACTGAAAAGAATATGAAGTGCAAATGAGGGTTGGATATCTAAATATATACGGGAACACGATGGAAAAAGGTCGTGGCAAAGAAGTACCCAGTACCTTTTAAAGGTATCGTTTAACAATATTTCCAGGTAAAAAAAAAGAAGAAAATATTAGCAACATGTCCTTCCATGTCGCTGATAAGGTCTCAAAAAATGAAGCCCTGAAAAGATGCACGTTAAAAAGACTTCTATGTGCTTTTCAAAAGTGAAAAGCAATGAGTGACCATTCCAGTTTTGGCTATTTCATATAATTTTTGACATGAGGACATTAATTCATGCGGATATATCCGTATACGTATTTTGCTAGTGAAAACATAATTCTTTTTAAACTTTTGTGTTCTCGGATGTTAACTTGTCCACTCAAACATCATCATGTACATGTAGGTTAGGTATCACAGTTTGGCATTTTTTAATGGGCGTTTCCCATGCCTTTAACTGGTCATTTGCTAATGCTGTGATCTTGGGAGCAGATTTGACATGTCATGGTCGTTTCCAAGCAATGAAATGGCATAAAATTTAATTTCCAAATCTTCTACTCTGTTGCCGATTATACATTTGTTGTCCGTGTCACCGTGTGCCACTATATTATTTTGGAGTTATCCAAATCTTCTTTCACCTCGAAACTTCTTCGAAAACCTTGGTAACGATTGAAAGATTTTTGTACCTTTTCGTTCGATTTAGTAAACTCGTATATCTGTATATTTCGGGTCAAATCGTCCTTCATTATATGCTTCAATAAATTAAGGTTATTTTGGTTTGACGTATTCCGTGTGATTTCAGCATATATATAAGTCCACCTTTTATTTGTAGATGTGAAAGGTCGTCAGTAATTGCCGCAAACAATCATACTACATTGAACAATTTATCTTCTTTTTTGATAATCGAACTTGGGATGGATAATTTTATGTAGATTTCATTCCGAATATACACGGTAGTGGCAAAAGTTTGTCGTGTTTGTAGTTTTAATTTAAAAAAAATTCCATACACGTTGATATATTTGCAGTTCCTTCCTGGAGATGCCAGAATATTAATTTGAAAAAAGAAGGACAATTGTAAAGTACATTATTATATCGGTTAGCATCAGTTTCCTTTTTCCGGTTTCATAAATGGAACCAACCCAATTCGGGGAAAGAGATTACCGGGTGTAGTACGTTAAAAGTGGAATTTGACACTGTGTTTGTATGTATTTCACGTATACTTTCGTTTTTGCTATTAATACGGACCATGTGTTTTCCAGGATGCGTTACCCGAGTTGAGTTTTGAAAATTTGGAAGGAAGTTACTCAGTTTTCGTTTATACCGACATGTTTTCTGTTTTCAAGTTTAAACAGACTTTTTCAGTTTTTTGTGTTATTTGTATATTAAGGAGAATGGTTTAAGCAATATTCGCACTTTATGCAAAAATATGTAAAGAATGAGTTAAAATGAGTTCATCTCATTCTTTCAAAAGATTGAGCAAAATCGAAATGTCTGGTGCTATTAATTCATTGGTTGTTGAACAAGAGACTAATTATGAAAACATTAAATCAGTTAAAGTTTTGATAAATCAAGCAATTTTCTAATCAATCTTTCATGAAATATTCTGCTGTCCCTACAATAAATTATTTAAATCAAGGTTTTGAAATGATCAGCGAACCGATATAACTGTGTACATTTCATATTGTTAAAAATGCCGTGGCTCCCCGACATTGTTATTTGATAATAACTTTCTCTCTCAAAACTAGAAATGTTTCAGGGCGTATGAGTTGCAATGCATGAATAGATAATATTAGTCCATCTATAACTCACAAGAGATAGTTTCATTTTCATTTCAATTCTGTCCGGAAAATTTAAAGACCTAGGCTAACATTGTGGAGCTTCAATATAAAAGAGTCAAAGTGTGATATCTGAGCTACATGGACAAATAAACACCCTAAAATACAAAAGCTTGAAAGGTTATGCTACCACTGGCAATATATGCATGAATGAACGTCAACCATTAATTTCCACTGCGATGGAGTATAAAGTAGCCAAGATCTACACACCGTAAGTATATGGGAGGAAAAGGGCATGGTGAATCCGGTCAACCAGAGCATTTGTAGGTTGTCACTTTTTTAAAGCACTAAATAATCATTTTGAAATACAATTTTTTGCATGGCTTCAATTTTACCTTATCAAAGACACTTAGAGTATGGATGATTATGTAGCTCACATTTTAAACTGTGGTCAATGTTAGTCCATGGCTTTAAGATATTGAATACATCAACCAAGAACGTAAAAACCTGTGCATAAACAGTTAAACGTACTTTTCCTAAATGATATTTGAAGTGTTTACGTAAACATCGCGATGATTGAAAAATTGGTTAGTAAGCCCTACATACATTGGAGGTCATCGGATTCCTAAAAGTTTCCACGATTGCCCGACCCCCACCCATCCGCCTTTGAAATAAGATCTAAGTATAACCACCTGCACACGATTACAATTTTCTTCTGCCCTCTCGTTGGATACAAAAAGTGTCGGATAAAAGTGCGATTGCAGGAGAGTACCTGTATCAGTATCGTTGGAATTTGTGTCTAATGTACGTGATGTTTCCTTGCTAAATTTAGAATTGATATTAAAATAAATCTCCTCATAATATCGATTTAATGTAATCTGAAGGTATATCAGTGTGTATTATGGTTTCTTTCGTTCTGAATTTCTGTGCATTTTGTATTCGTGTTATTTTTGCGAATTTTGGATGTGAATAAATCCGCCTGATGAGGCCAAAAAATGACATAAATGATGCTTGAAAGTATGGCTTAGAAAATGTTCCTGCAAAATGGGTTCAAAACGTAAAATATTTAAAGAAATTCCAAACAATCTTGGGATAGAGAAAATAAACCACTACTTTCAGCTGCAATCTGCAGTCTTGTATTCTAATGATTTTTGTAACCATTTGTTTCCTTGAGATTTGTTCTCAATAATTCGATTTACTTTGGTCAATATCAATACCTACACATTTCAAATATAACCATGACACGGCCCATGTAATATAATGGATAATAACCATGAGTGAATGAACTTGTGTAACATTTAAATATTTAAAAATTTTACCTGTGTTTTTACACCGATTGTGGGTGTCTTTTACGTGTTCAAACAAAACGAACTTTCTTTTAAGCCACACCTCCGCACTTCCCAGATCAGTTCGTAGTTTAGGAAATTATCTTTGCTTTATGTATTGTTCGTTTCTGTGGTCGTTTGTTTCATTCAATTTTTGCATTGGTTAATGTATGATATGAAGGTATAGATTTGTATTCCTACGTAACTTAAACATCATGCTGAAATTCGCTTTAGAAAGTGTTTTGTGCGATATAAATGTATGCCAGTGGTGGAAAAGAGAGGGAGCTTTCCTGGAGAGCGTTTAAAGACCTCACTTTCCACTGTGGTGCTTATCGCATTAGCTGTCCATTTCTACCCACATACCAACACTCGTAAAGGGTCTACACCACTGTTTCAAACACCACACACACACACACACACAACACCAACACACACACACACACAACACACACACACCACACACACAGCACACACACAAACTAGCACACACACACACACAACAACACACTACACACACAAAACACACAACACACATAACAAACACACACACAAACACATGTACACACACACACACACCACACACCACACACAACACCACACCCACACACACCACATCATACACACACACGCATTACTTAATAACATTAATAAGTATTATCAGTGATGTATGTAGGCTTATTTGTGTTACGTATAAAGGGACACAACTCTTCAACTTTAAGTAATATCATATCAACATGCGTGCATATTTATTGAAGATAGGAAGAACGACTCTTCCGTTCCCCGGCTCTCCATTACTTAATGTTGTTACCATGTGTCGTGACATAACATGAAAGTGGTTGGAGATGAGGTTGCGGATTGTCGGAGGAAAATGACGAAAAGGAAACCACAACACCCGACCACCACCCAACCCTTGGTAGAAATAACTGTCAACTGCCAGAATTCGCCCAAATATGCAGATTTCTCATCTGAAGTGTTATTTTTACTCGGACAGGATGTAAAACAACCGTGATAGATTTACCATTCGCAGTTTTGTTTTTCAATTTGGGTTTCTTTTTACCCCTCGTCTACAGATACCAGCCTCTGTTCTGTATAGTTTGAGGGATGTACGATCATTCGACGATCTATCCAAGGTAGTTGATATGACTCCGGGAAACAAAGGTATGACAAACCCGATATGATATTTTCACCCTTAGAAAACATAAATAAACCACATTCTTATCCGTTGTTTTACTTATTTACGTATTGGTTCTCATTATGTATTCGCACGTGGTACAAGCCTGCTTTTTAGTGGATGACTCTTTTCCATTAAATTTCAAATATAACTTACATTTTTGTGTTTGTATTTGGTTTCATGTATTTATAATATTAATTTCTGTATAGCAACAATTGTAATATAATTCCATGGAAACATACCTACTAAAATACTTTTTATTTGTCTACGAACCATATAATTGTTTTATTTCAAAATAATTACTATATATTCATGATTGTAATGTAATTGCCATGATAAAAACAAGAATAAGAATGTTTTGTATATATTGTATTGTATTGTATTGTATTGTATTGTATTGTGCTCATGTATAAGTTTGATGGATATAAATGTCTATAATTGAAATCGAAAATTGTAATTGAACATACACGGTACATATCTAAAAATATGTTTTGAAACCATAGTATATTCTATCATGTTGCCGATGTGTGTATCAACATGTTTTTATCAACCATGTAATAATTCATTCGTTTGTCAGGTTGACGGATTGAGTAATCGCTTGTATTTATTACCTCTATCATTCTAAATCATAACTGTATCGTAAAAATATTATTACTCAATAGCCACTTGAGAGGAAAGAACTCTGAATGCAGAGACCAAAGGTGGTAATTGTCGGGGGTATGTTCGTCAACACTTGAAAAATTGGAGATAAACACCAACGCCCACACGTATTTCTTATTGTTGCGTGGATATCAAATTCTATGAATTATTTTGAAAGTCAAGATATTTCGTCTCAGAACCAGTATTCAATAAAAATTTGCTAATTTAATGATACTGCATAACATTCCAAGTTTTAGTCAAACAGATATGACCTACATGTATCCCTGAAAGAAAATATGTAAACATTCAAACATACACGCACACGCACGCACACACACACACACACACACGCACCATACACACACACACACACACACACACACACATACACACACATACACACACATACACACATACACACACACGCACACACACACACACACACACACACACACACACACACACACACACACACACACACACACACACACACAACATCGATTTCATATACATAAAATTCATTCCTTAACATTGAATTGAATTGAATTTATTAACAACATGACACAAAGTTACAAATTACATGCACATTCAAGTGGGTAATAAATTATTACAATGATTAAACGGTTGATGTCATATACATATACAATTCATGAGTTACAAAGAAAAAGAAAATCTCCATAGTATATCATACCGTGTGTTATATCAAAGCTGTACATTAACTATAATTTATTTTTACGCAAATATGAATGAATTCCGTTAAGTTACATAAAAGTATAACATTAACTGATGCCTTCACAGAACTGAAATGGTGTATAAGTTATTCAAAGAAAGGATATTTTAAAATTTAAAAAATGTTGTTAAAGGAAAAACCAAAAGATAGAACGAGTGCTATTCGGGATTGGTTCTCCGAGTTCCTAAATCTGTATAGAAAGTCATATTAAAGTACATATGTATTTACATCCAACCATTAAGCAGATACAATTATTTTAAATTAACGTTGTATTACATTGTGGAGACAGTGCTAAAATTACGGAACTATAGGTGTTTCATGCATTGAATGGACGCCTATGAACTTTTATTTAGAAATAACGTTGAATGTTGATATTTATGTGAAAAAAAAAAATCTTGAATCGTGGTGATTATATTTGTCAAAATCTTCGCAGTTGGTCCCTCGGCCACCGGTCTGGCGATAGACATTCGATTTTCTCCCAAGATGATACCACTGGTGGTCCGAGACTCATCCGAGGAATCGGGGGAAGATGATGGGACGGTGGACGCTGGCCTCCTGAACCGACAACTCCCCACCTATATCCAGCACAGCGATCTAAATCGTAAGTATATCGGGGGTAGATAACCGTACACCTTGTAAGGAGGATACTTCGTAGGCCTGGGAGGAATATCAATTTTGATATTCGAATATTCGATGAGAAAGTTATTCGAATTATTCGAATAGTTCGAATACCAGGCAGGACACAATCACGAGGTCGAAATGGTTACAGTCGCGGATGAAAAACACAGAATCCCACAAAAAAAGCAGAAAAAAAAAATGATGATTGTTTTACCCACGTAGTATATAAACAATCTGAAACACACAAAGCATGAAAACAATAATGAAGACCCCTTTTTGAAGACTTCGTCAGAATGTGATCTCTACCCCAATCATATATTTTCTTCTTGTGAAAACTGGTGTTGAACCGAGGAACTTCAAACCGAACTAAAGGCCTTTTTCTCCTCCCATCATATGAATCATACGAATGAAGACACTACTTACATGACTTATCAATGTGAAAGCCCCATTTTTAAAAAAATATAAGACTTTGATAAGATATATTACCTCTATGGACAGTGTCTGAATGGACAATTAAACACCCTAGAAAACATAACTGTAGACATAAATGCTGTCAATAGAAAATAATTATGTACAGATAGATATCAGCTCATGAATTAATGTCATGTGGACAAAAATTGTGTAACACAACAGTCTGGGGGTGACTGGAATGGTCACTCACTTATTTTCACTCGGTGAACGTTTTTAATTAGGTCGTGATCACACCAGGCACATTTGATGTAGGGACATGGAGTCGACCCTAGGTCGAAACCACTTCCCCCACTGATGTGAACACAAAACAAGTGGTTTCGACCCTACATCGACTCCACATCCACGATGTGGATCGAAACTACCTCATTGAGGTAGTTTCGACCCTAGGAGGTGGGTTAAATTTTGTAATGTGAACGCAATATGTGGAGTCGATCTGGATCGACTCCACATATACCGGAAGTGACCTAACGCTTTGCTCCACTCACTCCTCTCGGCCGACATCGTCGCCGCAAAAATCAGTCCCGCTGTAACAATCATGCGGAGTAGCATTTGCCTTTGATAGATGGCAATGAAAGAATCATATATTGCATACATTTGTCGCAATCTAAATTTTACACGAGATCGGCGAATGCGATTTCTACGGCGAAATGCAGTGTGCAAATACGACACAGCGGCAAATACAGTGTCATCCATCTCGGATATACCGACTTTCAATTTGTTTCCGTGGTAACGGCGCTTCACTTCCGGGTAATTCTAACATCCGGGTAAGTGGGTTCGTGCCACTCACGTCATAACTCACTTTCGATGTGGATTATTGCGGTAGTGTGAACGCGAACACAATGTGGATCGACACCACTTCACTACCTAGGACGAACGCCACATAGTGTAAATGCTGATCACGACCTTATAGTCTGGTTCCATTTCCCGAAATCAGTGACGTCCTAGGAGCATTTTGGGTAAAAGTTGGGGCAACGCCAGACTTTTTAACATAATTCGAGGGTGCTGAATCCTGATAAAGTCCGGTTCCCAAGCGAAATTTTGAAGTTTTTTAGCCATCTAATTTGCATTAACAATGTAACCACCAATTTTCTGTTTTTTAGAACCCGTACTCGTCGCGTTTTGTCCGTTTCCCTATATTTATGATACCCGGAATTAACCAAAATAACCTATAGACATTTAGTTTGCCTGACTAAGAAACATATGATTGAAAGACGTTTTTGGAGGTAATATTTGGGTAAAAATATATGTATGCAATATGGCAAATTATAATGTAAATTAGCCACATTTATTACAGAATAATAAATTGCATCAATAATAGTGTAATCAATCAGGTAACAACTTGATAATTTCCCTCGTGTGTTGGAGTGAGATAATGTAGAAAAGTATTTTGTAGGAAAAAATCTGGCAAAAAGATGCTCATGATTTTGGAATTTGACAACCTAATTTACATAAATAACCATGAGTGCAATTTGAAAGTTTACCATCATTTAAAACAATTTGACTGGCAAATTTGGAACAGTTATAAGGTTTAATTCACAATTAATTGCTTACTCTTTATTTAGTTTCAATCTGATACGACTAAACATTTCGTGAGAGTAAATGACAGCCAAGATCATGCTTATTTTGTTTGGCGGTACTTTTCCATTTTATAGAGGACGGTTTTGTGAACGCAATGTCAATTTAGTATTTGCGTGCTCAGTTTACGTGTAATTTCTATGGACGCCATCAGGACGCCTCATTACGCGACTATCGGCCAGATAAGCTGAAATGCACTGCTTTGCAAAAATGGTTCCAAAATGGAAAGTACTGGAATTAAAAAATTGAGGAACTAAGTGTATGCATTGCTCAGCAAAAAGAACATGCTATCAGATGAAATAGGGAAAAAAGTAATTTTCTTGACTGATAAAAGGGAAATATCCCCCCCTTTTTTTGTTAATTATGTGTCGCCCTTTCTCCGGCCACAGTGTGTCAAGTATACCAATTTAATTGTCCCTATTGAATGAAGTTCGCGAGGGAACTTTGAAACGGGCTTCGTACGCACGTGTCGTGTGTGCGAGTGTTTATTTGTTGTGTGTGTGTTGTGTTGTGTGTGTGTGTGTGTTGGTGTGTGTGTGTGTGTGTGTGGTGTGTGTGTGTGGCGTTGTGTGTGTGTGTGTGTGTGTGTGTGTGTGTGTGTGTGTTATTGTTTAAACTATAAAAATTGCTACTCGATCCTGTTATTTCTTCATCAATTTTGATTCTGAATTGCTCAGACTAACAATGAGCTAGATAAGGCTTACGAACTTCCACATAATTGTGTGATTCATTAATTAGCTAATTTATGGCAAATTTTACTTAAAATAGCATGGAATAACGCTATTTTTCCTTTATTTCTTGCGGCGCAAATTTGATTCCGTTTCGTTTACTAATAACTTAATGAAGCTTGGTAAGGCCTTCACCGAGTTTTACAACAGGGAATTTTAACTCAAATTATTAATGGTATATAAAGTCATAAAAAAGTCACTTCTCCTTTATTTTTTGGAGGAATTTGATTCCTCTATGTGTTATCGATAGGGCTTACGGGGATCTTTTGCGGGTCAAATTTGAATCAATTGATGCTAAATTTTGCAAGGTTTTATTTTAAACAATGAAAAAAATAGCAGAAAAAGGGGAATATTTTCCTGTTATTTCTTTGCGGATTTTGATTCTGCTTGTACTTACCTGATTGAATGTTTTATGCTAAGACTTTCAGAGCATTAACTACTACATGTTAGCTTTCTACATCAGCATTGTTGAAGTTTACCTGCTAATTGAAATCATCCTGGACGTAATAATTGGTAGAAAAGCAATTTTTAAAAATATGCAAATTGCTAATAGAAAACAATCAATTTCTTTTTTTTTATCCCATTAGTTATTGAACATCCTAACTTTTACATTATTTTTCATAAGACCAACCACGAGGCATACTCCAAGTGCCAGTTTAACATTTTGTCATGAATATTTCCACATATAAACCCATAGAAACGTGTACGGCAAATTGAGGCACATTAGAGGATCAGATGAAGGAAGTTTAGGGACAGTTTCTGACATAAACTATTACAGCTAGGTCGTACAAATGATATTTCGGCATCCTAATTTTAAATGATTTTGCCATAAAACCAAGCATTAATGCAAACAGTAATTAGTCAAATTTTGTCCTGTCTAGACTTACTTTTCTAAGAATAATCGTGTAATGTCGCAAACAAAACATTATAAGGTATCTAGTTATCACAAATAGAAATGACATATGAAAATGAGCTGATGATGCGTATGTATGTAATGGTACCCATAAGTGTTAATAAAACAGGTACTCAAACATAATGAAATCTTCTATTACAGAGTAAACAGACATAGTAATGAAAGTATGTCCGAATTTAGCAAAGAAAACATGCAAGACGCCGAAGTATCATGGTAAACGTTTTTTGAGATTCATGTTAAAAGAACATTTTTCAAATCATCAATACGGACGAATATCTAATATACGAATATAAATAATTCATGGAATTGAGCAATTATTTCTATATCTATTATGGCTCGGTGGAATATGTTTCGGAAATAAGTATTTTGACAACAATAGGAAAAAGCTTATATATTTTATCGTCATTCATATATACTTTTTTATACGCGAATTGAAAAATTATTTCATAAGAATAATTGCCATTAATATAGTCAACTGTTATTTATTTTGTTTAAATTCCAGGCGTTGTGGTCTCCGTCTCGATTCTGAGACGGAGAACTTTTTTTTTCTAATTCTGTAACCCATCCGAAAAATGGATCGACACGCCCTAAAGATATAAAATTTTGCGTCAATGACTTTGGAGAAGAGCACTCAAAGTAGCGAAACTACTCAGTTTTGTTCAGTAATCATTTTTCTGTAGTGAGGCTTGAACACTATTAAATTTTTCATTCAATAGCATAGGCCTAAATTACAAAAGCAAACAAACAAACTATCTACACATCTTAAGGAATCCCTGACTTTATCAGACCGGGAATAGGGGATCTATTTTTGTGATATTATGTTTCGAGTTTCAACCTTAAGTTTAAAGCTATGAACTGAACACAAAACCTTTAACACCATGCATACGGGCCTGAATTAATTTAAAGTTTATAGCATTTAATTCAGAAGCCCTAAGTGTAAACCTATCTTGTACGACAATAATATTTATTGACCTTAAATTTGATTGTCCGGAACGTTTACAGAAATATTGTGGTTTTAAGTGCAATTTCCTCTTCTGAGCATACGTACATTTATTAAATGGTAATAATTATCCTGCAAGTGTTTTTTTGATTTTTTATTGGCACCGCACATATACTTATAATTTGTGAATAAGATCATCAAACAATTTTGGCACCTTGTTTCCCACACTAAAAGTAAGATTAATGAGCACATAATTTATTTAATTGACTGCATCGATAAAGGGAGCATACAAAAATGTTGCTGGTCCGAAACTTGTTATAGAAGATATTGATTCATTTTTCATTTAATGAATTAATTGATAATTACATCATTTATTTGTTTTATTTCGGATTCCATAGGTTATGGACAGCTCGTCAGGTCAATAAAGAAGCTATTTTTCGCCAAGGGGCCGCTGCAGACAATAAAAATTAACCACATAATACATGAGGAAATAATAATTCATAAGAAATAGATTTAGAGAACATGTAACAAATATAAAAAAAAAATGCACATGAAAACATATGTGAAAGATGTAGTCAAAATATAGTCAAAAAGTAAGCAATATTGTCAAATGTAATCGATGGAAACTAAGATAAATAGTATAGATTTAGCAAAACTTGGTAGTCAATGCCAAAAAGAGGGACAGTACATTTCTTATTTTTTTTTCGGAAAATGCTATTCTGCTTTATCTTCAGCGTTAACTCACATAAGTAGCATTTACCAGTTATACACAAATTTGGTAAATATGCAAATAAATATGTGGACATTATTTTTTCTCGCGGAATGTCCTTGTTACTTCGGCTGACCATTTAACATTGAATATGTGCCAGATGACGTTCTGTGTAGGAGATATCCACTAATTTGCATATACTGTTATGACTATCATTAACACATGGAGCATCAACTTCATTTTCTAATTGATAAACAGAGGACAGCCTATTTTTTGCTTTGCCCACTATTACAATACTTGTTTCTGGAAATCAGAAAACCGGAAAAAAGAGGCTAGCCTTGATATACATTCCGTTTGTTTATGGCAATATATGTAAAATAGGTTGCCGAATATCATTCATGTGAATTAGTAAAAGTAAAGGCGAAAGTGGTAATAATTCCTTCACCTGATCTTCAAACATTCGAATTGAAACTTGGTTGGTTATGCATGTTTATCATCGTTGAAGCTTATAGATATGTTGTAACAACACACTGTTAAAAGTACTTCATCTATGGCATCGAGTGTTTCAGTTTATGGCAAATACTGTAAAACGTAAGTATCATTTATGAGAAATTGTGTACCAAAATTTAATGACGAGAAGATATTATTGCCGTGTTAATGTCAAAACACGGGGTTATCTAGGCCCATACTGGTTCGGTACCTACAGATTTACAATGGAACGTAAACTTACTTATATCCTTAATAACAATATAGTTAATTTGCCACATCTCTAAAAATTAGCTTTCTTTTAGCAAATATTCCAAAGTGTTTTTCTAATAATTCTGTAAACTTCAATCGGCGAGAGTATAGAAATGCATGATATGGTATTTTGTTTGACCTAATTACTACACAAATGAATACCGCTCAATTTGGCAAATGATTTATATAAATTATGTACCAAGACATTTGTGGTAGCGCACTTTTTAACTTTTGAAATTATGCTGTCTGATTCTTTGATCACAAAATAAAATCATTATGTGTCAGAGTGGTCATGTTTGCAGGTATACACGGGTACAAAAGATTACGGAGAAAATAACAGTAAGGGTACCAAAAGCTGACTTTTAGCAATTACCTTGGTTACAATTGTACATGTCAAGTTAAGATGGTTAATATAATTATATCACTTGGGAACCAAGTAATCGGATCAGCACCCTCGAATTATATTAGAGAAATCACTCTA
>JZLH01S0098832.1:2494-37840 GCA_001188425.1 Eucidaris tribuloides
TTATAGCATCCATAGGGTTAGTAAGGTGTTAAGGTTATATGAGTTATACCTCATCAGAAAGAGCAGACTCTGCTCTTTCAAATGAGGTATAACTCGTGTAACCTTAACACCTTATTAACCCTTTGGATGCTATAATGTAAAATATAGTCGAAAATCTCGGGGGTCCCCGCGAGATTTTTCATTAATTAATTTTAAAAAAACTAAAGACATTCAGAATCTGCTATTGCTGGGATATGACTTTTGGGCATAAAGCTTTCAAATAAAAAAAAAATCCCCAAAACTAAACTTGGGCTTTAAAACAAACATTTGTAGGCAACATGTGGCAGCGAAAGAGACAAAAATAAACAAACATGCATCATTCCTGTGGTGTACAACGGTCAACTAATAAGCACCACTGAATAAGCAAAAGTGAATACCACTGACAAGAAATTTGATATACATCAACTTTGGGTGGCATTTCAAAAAGGAAATAATGCAAAGCATTCAGACTTTTAACTTTTTCTCTTTCCTTTCTTGAAATACACTGTATATCCTTTGTCAATATTTGTTGCCTATTCATTTATTCAGCATGACAGTCTCTCTCTCTAACAACACCAAAACGTTGTCATTTTATCACAGTGAATTATTTCATAATGTATGAACAAAATTACTGCAACTGCTCTCACCCTCTTCACTTCTTTTGCAATGTCTTCTTCACTGATTTTTCTCCTTTCTTCTTTGAATCTTTGCAACTGCTAAAAAAAATAATAAAAATACATTTTGAAATTTCATAGCAGACATGTACATAAGAAATAATAAATATACATTTTAAAATTTCATAGTGGACATATACATACGAAATAATGATTAAGTGATTCAATTGTAAATTTTGCCAACTGTATTAGATGCTATTTAGTGAAAAATTATATTTCATGTAACACTTTGTGAATGGTACGCAGCATGCTGCATATTTCTGAACGGCTCCATGCCATTTGCTGTGGTGACAATCGCGCCAATGATTATTTCATACAATTCACCAACCCTAACCACAAAACTAATTCTAAATCTAACCCCGCTCTGAGCTGTAAATCCAATGGCAACCCTATAACCCAACTTTTTGTCTTCTGAGATGTTATCACCATGCAGGATTGGCATATTTCTTGGTCAGAATCTTACTTCCCACCCAATCTTCCGGGATATATAATTTTTTCCCCATTAACTTTGTATATGAGGAGTAAGGCTGTCGACAAAATCCGTTTTAGCGTTTAAACTTATTTTTTGTTGCTTGCGTTTAGAGATTTTGAAATCCGTTTAGACGAATTCTGCACTGATTATTCCATTATTTTACTATTTTCCCCGACTTTATCGTAGATTCGATCCACATCGCAAAGACAGTCACACTTAGTCCCATGCATGCAATCAATCTCCGTGATCGAAAGTGCATGCACACTGAGCAAGACTGGTACCTAGTTTTGTAAATTTTGTGTGTAAGACGCACACACTCTTATGCCGCGGTATATGGTAACATTCAACAGACTGGTGATCCCACCAAAAAGGTATTGTGCGGTTCTATGTGCACTACCGTACGCTCAATATATTACCGCATTCAATGCCCGCTCGCAGCATGTACGTTGATTGACCCACTGACGGTTCGGCCAGCCCACTAGCGCGCGACTTTAATGGGCCGATCGACGGCCGAACCCGGTCATTGATCGGCCTATTGAACTTGCGCATTAGTGGGCTAGCCGAACCATCAGTGGGTCGAACGTACGTCGCGAAAGAGCATTCGTAGACACGTTCGAAAAAACGATCAAAATGTCTTGAATAAAGTTGTCCTTTCATGATATATATCTTTGCAGTATCAAATTCAACGTGTGGTGAGTTTGTTGTGTATAATTTGATGATTGAGGACATATTTTGTGTTGCATGTTCATGATGTTTGATATGGTTGATGTCTTTTCCCTGTCTGTGTGCCGTGCATGCGTGTATTGACATAGACGTAATGATTGTGATGGACGCGAGTTGACTGCGTTGTGCAACTTAATTAGTGCAATTAATTATCTCTTTCTCTTTATCATATCGGGCGTCTAAACGATTAACCAAGGTTTTTTGATAACGTTTAACGTTTAATTAATCATGGAGCTGCGAACAGAATTGCCAATGAGGGTCAGTTGGGCTGAGTTCGCCTTTCTTCGGGTGAATACGTGCTGCATAGGGAATTGCACACAATTCGTGCGCGCTCGTTTTCCGAAAGTATACGGGCATTCCCGAATATTATCCGAGTCAGGCCAGGACAACCGCCCACGTCTTGCGACTTTACGGTCCCTTTAAAGGCATTGTATAACAGTGTTTCCAGTTTTAAAAATCTGAGCTACATAATTCCCCATGCTACCTGTGTTTCTGATATGGTCTAAAAATGAAGCCCTGAAAATATTGCAGTTTAAAACAATCATTAAGTGCTTTAAAAAAGTGAAAGTCATTGAGAGACCATTCCAGCTTTGCCCCGTAGACTGCTGTGTTGCAGAATTTCCTATCAGGCGAGAATAAATAATGTGCCAATTTGTATCTGCAAATATTGTACTAGTGACAGCATAACAGTCCAATCTTTAGTGTTCTAGGATGTTAATTTTTCCATTCAAACACTGCCAGATATGTCAGATAGCAAAGTCCGACAATTTTTTAAACGGGTCTTCCACAGTGTTATACAGTGCGTATCAAAAAAAACGGGACAGTTTTGAAAAGTCCTTCAAAATTTTGTTTCAAATAATGATGTCTATATTTTGATGTTAATAGATGCTATGAAGTCTTATCTTTCAAATGACATTGAAAAAATAAGTTTCGTTCATGCATGAGCGAACACAGAATGTTTTTGTCCGAGGTTCAGATAAAGGCTTCTTGCTATTCAGCAGACTTCCAGTGGCGTAGCTAGGATTTTTTTTCAGCTGGGGGGTACTGGGAGCCCTTGAAATTTTGTAGGGGGTACCAAATCCTAGTTTTTTTTTGTCCGTTCACCCCAGCCGCCAAGGTGGGGGGAGGGAGGGGGTTCGGTTATTTTTCTCCAAATCGCCAGGTCCACATTTTTTCCGCAGGCCACGCCGAGGTAGTCAAAACTCCAAATCCCAGGTCAAAATTTTTCCCGGTCATATTTTTTTTGGGGGGGGGGCACACAAAATTTGTCGGGGGGGATGTGCCCCCAGGCTCCAACTCCACCCCATAGCTACGCCCCTGCAGAATTCCTCTTAACTTTTTCATTATCCTTGCCATTCCTTTCGAATTTTGCTTTCAAACATCATTTACAATCGAAAATAATGGCAAAGACAATGAAAAGGTTAAGAGGAAGTCTGATGATCATATTTCTCATTTTCTGCCATTTTGGCGCAAGCCTTTTTTTTGAACCCCCGACAAAAACGTTCCGTGTTCGCTTGTGCATGAACGAAATTTATTTTTTTAATGGCATTTGAAAGATAAGACTTCAGAGCATCTATTAACATCAAAATATAGACATCATAATTTGAAACAAAATTTTGACAGACTTTTCAAAACTGTCCCGTTTTTTTTTGATATGCACTTTATAGCGCCTTTAAACTCTTGCAAATGATAATACAACTGACCTCCTCCTCAATCTGTTCCTCCTTGGTCCGTCTGTTCTTCAGCTGGCCTTGGGTCTGGTCTAGCTGATGTTTGACCAGTGCTTGGATGGCTTCTTTCTCTTCCTTCTCTACAAACTCCCGGACAGCCTGGCCAAGTCCCTTCTCAGACAGTAGTTCAAGTTGCTTTGTCTAAAAAAAAAACCATAAGAATACTTCTGAATAGAACCAGTCAAAAAAGCTTGTTTATCTTGCAGGGTTCCCAGCACTTCAAGAAAACAAAATTTTTCCCTGATTTTTCCCTGATGAAGTCTCAAAATTCCATGATAATTATTTCAACTCATTTCCAGTTTCACATATTTTCTATGTTGTTGCAGTGAACTATTTGCAGTATAAAACACTGTAATGTAAAACTAATTAGTATTTCGATTTTTGGACCAATCAAAATTCCCTGACTTTTCCCTGATTTGAGGCATTTTTATCAAATTCCCCGACTTTTCCCTGACTGGAAAAACATAAAATAATTTTCCCTGATTTCCCTGATTTCCCTGATGGGCTGGGAACCATGTCTTGGTCAGACAGTTGTGGAGGATGAAAAATGTGACATTGTGGTAAGATAGAGCATTGAGATTGCAACAACAGCGTTTACCATTTATTTATTTTTGTTATCACTATTTGTATGTCTCCATGTTACATACACTCATGCTCATAATTATGAAACATTTTAGAGACATTTTAGAAATTGCCATTTTTCCGTGAATGGTACATCTGGGATTAATATTTGCTCACCCCAGGTGAAACAATTATAATCTAAGTATTTCAGGACTGCTGAGCATTTTGTAGCCTCCGACTCGATGCTAAAACCTGTGTTTAAAACTGGCGGTAATTTAATGATAAGTGACATTAGGTCAAAATTTATCATTTTTTGTGTTGTTTTTTTAATTACTTTAATTGAATACTTTTTTATGATTTTTTGTGGATTTTTAAAAAAATAAATGTATAATTGTTATTGCGCTCAAAAGTATTTTAGTTTTTACTTTAGTCATCTCTTGAAATCCAAAAATTGCTTCACATACTTCGTTTTTGTGAAATAAATACTTGTCTTGAAAATTTTGGACGATATAGGAGAAAGAACTTAAGTATCAACAAAATATTCCATAATTATGAGCATGAGTGTACATGTATGTTCACTTAAAGCACAAACTCTAGTGTAACACACATTTTTCTACAATTAGTCTATCTCTCCCACACCAATTCAATAAAATGCTATTTTTGGTCAGCTGTGGTGTGATAATCTAAAACAGCACATACAGCAGTAGTATGGGAGTGTCTGTCTCGTTACAAACTATACGTTCGGTGGAAAGTAGAAAGTAGGAAGTATAGGCCTTACCATATAAAACACTTTTTGGTGCAAGTGATTAGCATAGGCTATCTCTCCTACACTAATTTAAATAATTTCGTTTAAAATTTAACATGGGATCTTTTTTCTAAATGGGCCAGTTACGGGATATGGTTTCGGGCAATCCCGTATATAAAAAATTGACCATTATCACATTTTTTTTACGGTAGTAAAGTACAAACAAGTGGTGTGTTGAAAGTTTGAGATCCATACGTCATGAACTTAATGTTTTATGAGAAAAACTAGTAACGATATGCTACCAGAATATTGTTCATTCCGTGAGTTTAAATTTTGCTCAAATTGCAGAACACGGTGCGCATGACCAGCTGACGGGCAGTATGCGACTACGTACACTGCTATGGTCTTAACAGTCAAACTCTGCATGACCTACAGCTAGCGGCTGATCAAACAATTTTGGAACGGAACATGCTCGTCACTTTGCAAATTTTGAAATTTAACCGTCCACATTTTCCCCCACACTATGTATTCTACTCAAAGGTTCTATGACAGGTGTTTTTGTTTAGTAATCTTCACATTGTAAATGATTTGAGCTGATTTCATTGATTTTGCCATTTTCTGGTGTGCAAATCCTGAACTCTATCTTTGAGTATCACAACCACCCTCTAGACCCTGTAAAGTTAATTGATGCATGACTTTGACGGAGACACGTGTCCTAGCAAAGCATGTGGCATGCGAGACAGTTTCACTATAAATAACTCATTAACAGAGGTCATTAACTGATTTTACAAAGAACTGGTACCACCCTGAAAATGTCATAGGCTACCTATACAGGCATTTCTCACACTGCCTGTACTTCCAAACAGGGACATGTATACACGAAAAGTTATGTAACAATAACTAAATGGGTCATAACAAGATTATATTACAAACTTGGATGGTTCACCGTTTCAAGGTGAAAAACAGACATTTAAAGCACACGTTTAGTTTTGGTGATCTTTTTTTTATTTGAAAGGTTTATTCCCAAAGGTCATATCACACCAATAACAGATTCTGAATGTCTCTATTTTTTTTAAATTAACTTATGAAAAATCTCGAAATTTTCGACTACATTTCACATTAAAGCATCCAAAGGGTTAATAAGGCATTAAGGTTATCTGAATTATACCTCATCAGAAAGATCAGAATCTGATCTTCCCATTTCCCACTTCTTCCCAGAAACCAAATGTTATATTACTATGAAGCAAACAGAAATATATTGCAGATGAGGATTTGCAATGAATCGGACTATGGAAAGTGGTTAAAGTTCACCTTTGTTCTTATTAGCCAATCAGAAGAAATATGCAAATGAGGTCATTAATATGCATATTTTCCATCATCAGTTTGCATGGGTAATTCTTGTACCTAGTCCTACCCTCATGCCAAACGACATCGAAATCGGACTATGGAGAGTGGTTGAAGTTCACCTTTGGTCTTATTAGCCAATCAGAATGCAAATGAGGTCATTAGTATGCATGTTTTCCGTCATCGGTTTGCATGGGTAACACTTGTACCCGGCACTTCCCATATGCCAAGCAGCATCAAAATCAGACTATGGAAAGTGGTTGAAGTTCACCTTTGTTTTTATTAGCGAATCAGAAGAAATATGCAAATGAGGTAATTAATATGCACATTTTAGGTCATCAGTTTGCTTGGGTAACACTTGTACCCAGCACTACCTACATGCCAAGCAGCACTGAAATTGGACTTTGCGTTCATTGTGAAGTTCACCTTTTTGATGTGAAATGGTTGACAAGAGACATCTGGGATACATCCATCCATCCATACAAGCAAAAGCAAAGTTTGCCTTCCAGTATGCTGGGTGGCCCACAAAAAAGGATCATTAGAAATAGGCCAAGATATATGATTTCTTAACTCATTTTTTTTTTAAGACAACCACAGACATGTATCTATTCATCATCTATCTATTTATGTATAGACTTATTAATTGATTGATGGATTGATTTACTGACAGATTGATGGATTGATTGATTGATGGATGGATTCATTGGTTGATTGATTGATTGATTGATTGATTGATTGATTGATTGATTGATTGATTGATTGATTGATTGATTGATTGATTGATTGATTGATTGATTGATTGATTAATGGATGGATGGATGGATGGATTGATTGGTTGATTGATTGATGGATGGATTGATTGGTTGATTGATGATTGATTGATGGATGGATGGATGGATGGATTGATTGATTGATTGATTGATTGATTGATTGATTGATTGATTGATTGATTGATTGATTGATTGATTGATTGATTCATAATAGTCATGGCTAGGTCAGAGAGAACATTTGCATAAAAACATGACACTGAATGGAAAGGGGCATAACTTGTCTATTGTTCAGCTCAAGTGTTACCAGATGATGAAGTCACAAATAGAATACGAATAAAGATGATCTGGAGGAGTTTTTTTAGAGGTGGGGCTTAGCAGGATGTAATGTTTTATAAAATATCTTAAAATGTATGATGCATATTTTCACAAAATATTTAGTGATTTGGTAATGTACAGACCAATATGCATTAACAGAAGTCAGCATGCGTTTGGATGTCAGGAGACCTTTAATGAAAAACTACTCTCAAAAGTCATTTATATAATATTGGATGGCTTTGAGGTGGACACAAGAAAATATTGTACAACTTGTGACAAATATCGGAAGAGTCGCAGACGAGTCCGATATTTTCATAAGGAGTAAAATAAATAATAATAATAATAATAATAATCCATATTTTATTCGAAATAGACAGACATTACAAACAGAAATCTTCCGAAAATTCATTTTGCCCAATTAATCGTGGGCCCGGCAGCCACTGAGCAGCGCCAGATCGACATTGCTCTATCCCTAAAAATCGTTGAACGCCAAACAGGGTAGCAGCAACTCCCATCTTTTAACGTCTTTTGGTCTGACGCGGTCGGGCTTGAACTCCCGACCTCCCGGTTGTGAGGCGGACGCTCTACCAGCTGAGCCAACACACCGGTATTTTCTGTGTCCACCGAAAATAAGCCATCCAATATTATCATTGTTATCTAAACCCACAAGAAATTATCTGAATTAACTGAATCCTCTCCAAATAATCTTGTCTGTCAATGGCGACCCACTGATTTCATTTTTCGTGAGACGTGTTATTCCTTTTATCCATCAGAATTCACATCTTTCTCTTAATTTAGTAAATTGAACAAAACATGCACATTATACAGAAATGACAATAGTGTGATTTATTTTTTTGAATAAAATCGTTATTTATATGTTATTTAACCCATTGGCTACAGGAACTGGATGTGTCATCTGTCAACTCTATGGGATTTTCAGAATCTCGGAGGCAACGGGTTAAGTGGAAAACTGGATCAACTTGTTAGCCACACGCATCAGTTAGCCACAAGCAAATACGAAAATTTCCGGATGTGTACAACATTTTCCCTCAGTGTATGACATTTTTTTATGTATCCTCTCGTCTAACCACAGCGCGTATACGTGCATTCCATTGCGCGCGAGATACGTGTTAATATCACCGCTCTTGAAACCCCTATTTAGATAACAATTAATAAATATTATTTGGAGCTCACTTCTTCTGTTTCACTGAAATACTTCTTCACCAGGTCCTCCACTCTCTCTGATTCCAAGGCTTCTGGTTTCAGGTAGTCTCTTAAATCTTCTCCTGGCTTGGTATCTGAGAAAATGGAGTGACAATATACAAACCAACACAAATAAAGTACACATCATCGTATGGCCTGCAGTGGGGCCCTAGCATATGTTCCCAGCTGAAGAACCTTAACACTAAATTGCCTCTAACTTAGAAACCACTGGGGTTTTCACATGAAATCAAAAGAATTTGATATTTTTAGATCCTTCTGTCAGTCTGTTAAATGCAAATATTTAACAAAGCAATATTTCTCAAATTAAAGAAAATGTACTGTTGAGGCCCTTTTGCTGGGCACACAACATTTCTTACCAGTACAGATGAAGAAAACTGTCTATGCATGTGAAATGTACTGGGCTTCAGTACCAGACTGTTGTCCACAAGGGATTTAGATTACGGCTGTGAAAATTTCATAATCAAAAGTAGGATCATTCTTTGTTCTCCAAGTAAAATCAGTGATTGTTAAGACTGTTGAACTTGTTAAACTTCCTATGAGTTGAATTTTTATCACAGTTTACTTTAATTCAATACTGATACGCGAACAATTGTTTCTCCTCGTGTAATCAGCTTTTATATCATCTCTTATCAAAGCGTAGCTTCCCTTACAGCAGCATGATACAAATGTCTGTTTTGAGCCATTCTAGTTGCTTCCTCCAAATGCCTCCCTCACTGTTCTGTCCCACCTACATCTTGGCCTTCCTCTATTACACTTCCCATCACATATTATATAGTTGACTTTGCATAACTCAACCTCCTACAACTCAAATCATCGCCTAGCTCAAATATTTTTAATTTATTTTTTTATTATTTATTTATTGGTATATAAAATACACCGATTAGCTGCACAGGCTGAAAGCATCAGTTTACAATATAATAAAAATCAACATTATGTACGCAAGTTTAATATTCAAAATTCATGTACGAACAACAACAAAAGTCAATTTTTACAAACAACAACAAAAATCAATTTTACATACAGTACATAGGACATAACATACACAAAAATACACAAAAACAGTATTCATAACGAAAATAAAAAGAAACAAACCAGGTCAAAACAAAGTGAAAATGAAATTGACTGAAATATACATTTGGTAAATGATAGTCATAATTACATCCATAAAATAACATTTGACAAAAAAATTTACCTATTTCAAGTTTAAGCATGTTTCTGTGAAGTTTTGCTGATTGTTTATTTGTTTGTTTGTTTGTTTGTTTGTTTTTTGCTGATGCACCCCTTCACAGCTCCAGCATCGAAATCCAGTGCTCAGCAAAGACAGGCAAGGTGTAAATAAATATCATGTTTGGACAAGAAATTAAACATGTATGATAGATTTGATGTTTATTAAATTTATTCCTTTTATTCTAAACTTTTAAGGTACGCGCCAAATAGGGAATTGTTGATTTGCGAAATCGTTCTGTATTGCATTTGATGGTACATAAACCGGATGTGTTTTGTAGTTGTCTGGTGAGAGTGCTTGCCTTTGTTGGTGGAAGTAGATGTCTGTGCTTTGCTGAATGCAAGACTCCAGTGCCAAAGCCCTGAAGGAGTGCATCTCGGCGAGAACTTAGAGCTGGAAGTTAACATACTTCAAGAGCCTTATCGTAGTTAGTGTAGTTAGCACCCGAGATGATTTGAAGAGCCCTTTTTCGCACAAATTCAATTTTACTGGTCTGAACTTCTGTCAAGGACGTATGCCATACCGGACATGCACACTCAAGAACCGGTCTAATATAACAGAACACAGTTACCATGTCTTCAATGGGGGTCTTGCACTTTTTAAGGATACAGAGGGTGTACAGTTTTCGAGACGCTTTTGTGACAATTTCTTCCACATGTACGTTCCACTTTAAATCATCTTGGATTATAACTCCCAAAAATTTCAAGTGAGAAACTACATTAAGTTGAACATTGTTCAGTGAAAAATCAGCACGAGGGTTCATTTGCCGAAGAAAACAAACATTCATCAGGTTACACTTGGTAGGTTTAGGGAGAACATCATTGTGTTGGCACCATTGTGAGACATTGTCAAGTGACTTTTGTAGAGTGGGAGGCTTGTTTCATGCAACAACTTCTCCCAGTGTCAAATCATCTACATACTTCCGTTTGTTTTCACAATCAACTGCGGCATCATTCACAAGGATCAAAAATTAAACTTGGCCTAGTTTGGTGCCTTGCGGCACACCACAGGAAGTTTGCAGTAACGGTGAAATATGTATTCCTATCTTAGTACATTGAGTTCTGCCTGTGAGAAAACTGCAAATAATGGGTATGATGGACCTGCACACACCAAGTTCTATTAATTTTTTCACCACTATGTTGTGATTTACCCAATCAAACACCTTGGTGAAATCTATTTAACAGTTCCAATTTGCTATGTGTATTTCTTATAGGCACTTTTCTTCGAAGTCAAATTTTCAACTCGAATTTCACCTATCTCGAACATATTTAAGTGTCCCAATGGGACCAAACATGTGTTAAAACATTCATCTATTAAACTCGAAATGGACACAACTGTAATTCTTCATGGCCTGAATGGATTGACCTTTTGATCTCTGCTTGTCAGTTGTCTGAAAATGTCATAAATCTCCCATTTACTTTCTACTTTTAACATTTTCCCCCTACATTGGTGCAATCATGAAGGTTAGCCTCCATTTCCCTATACATGTATCTCTATCATAACATTGTGTACAAAGCTGTAACTCAAATATTGCCTACGTCAAAGTGATTTGTTGGGTCCCCAGAGATTTGACTTAGGCAAAGTTGACAGTAGAACTTCCAATATTACAATGTCCATAATATCATGTGACAAAACACCATACTAGACATCACCTACCTCCTTTATCTGCATGGACTCGTCTTTTCTGGAAACGAACTATATCTTTGGTGTTGGCAACACGGCCGACAAATTTTTGGCCAAACCGATTGACGTTAAAAGTATCAAAACCACCACTGTAATCAACCTGCAAAGACAGTGAAATATAAACATTAGCTCTTAATGTGTCAAATGGTTTTGCTTACTCACAATCCTTGACAGTTTGAAACATCATTTTAAAGCTTCAAACTGACCCTCCCCCCCCCCCCTTGAAGAATTTTGTGACCATAAGAAATTCACGAAACATTTTTCAGGAAAAAAAACCCAAACACTAGCATTCTACTAGCTATTTTAAGTAAGTTATAGGCAAAAATACAATTTTATTCACTTACTTGCATAATTAATTATTTAAAAACAAAAATGTATTTTGAAACTCTAACTATACAGTCTTGCAATTTATATCCGGCTCTATGTGTATGCCAATGAAGGGGGTCAAATTGCCCCCCCCCCCCACAATAAAAACCTGATTTGAAATAGTCCAGTCAAAAAAGGATTAAGACTGTGTGAAAATCACAATTTCTTACTTTTTCCCCACCCTATGATGCATTTTGCGGCAACAGGTAATATTTTCATCTTGGTATTTTCTCTGCTAAGCCACAATATACATGTATGATGACATAAGTGGTACCCTGGGGTACCATATAGAAATTCACCATTTTGTTGAATTTATTTTTTCCAGCACCATACCCTGGGTTACAAAACTGTGTAAAAGTTATGTTTTCAGTGTGCTTCTAAATATCTAAAAACTCTTCTTGTGCAAAAGGTTTTCTAAAATAATGTTATACATCACTAAAAGACAAACAAAATAACAATTTCAGCCTCATTTTCACCCCACTTTTTGTCAGTTTATGTCTTTCCGTTGTGCACTAGTGAAGCCTCTGCATCATCACTTATACACTCATGCTCATAATTATGGAATATTTTGCTGATATTTAAGTTCTGCCTTCTATATCATCCAGAATTTTCAAGACAAGTGTTTATTTCACACAAACGCAGTATGTGAAGCAATTTTTGGATTTCATGAGATGACTTAATTAAAAACTAAAATATGTTTGGGCACAATAACAATTATAAATTTATTTTTTTAAATCCACAAAAATCATGAAAAAAAGTATTAAATTAAAGTTATTTAAAAAAAAAAACCCAGAAACTGATAAACTTGAATCAAATGTCACTTTTCATTAAATTAACACCAGAATTGTCAGTTACAAGTCTAATAAACGCCGGATAACCACCACGTGACTCACAACAACGAACCAATACGCATTTTAAATCACAGTTTTAGTGTCGAAGTGTACGCTACAAAATGCTCAGCATTCCTGAATTGACTGATAGAATATATAATTTGATTTCACTGGGTAAGTGAGCAAATATTAATCTCAGATGTACCGTTTATGGAAATATGGCAACTTCTCAAATTTTTTCTTTAATATTCCATAATTATGAGCATGAGTGTAAAAGTAATTTCTACGGACACAAGAGGGTGCAACAATATGTGGTACACCAGGGTACCATAGGATAGCACATGGTGCAAAGTATCTATTCCACATTCGATAGGTACTCACCCTCAGTCTGATGAGAGGCAGCTCTGGTTGTTTTCGATTTCCTGTATGCTCATCAGCAGCTTTTTGTATCAAAGCCTCTACCTGTAATTAACAATAATATCAACAACAATATTAATAATATGTCAGTTGTCCGGCAAAATGGTCTTGAAGACACTATATAACATTGTGGAAGACCCGTTTAAAAAATTGTCAAACTTTGCTATCTGACATATCTGACAGTGTTTGAATACACAAATAAACACCCTAGAACACATAAGTTCACACAGTTATGCTGTCACTGGTAAAATATGTACAAATAAAAGTTGCCACATGAATTATTCTCGGCCGATAGAAAAATCTGCAACACAGCAGTCTATGTAAAAAAAACTGGAATGGTCTCACAATGATTTTTACTCTTTTAAAGTACTTAATGATCATTTTGAATTGCAATTTTTTTCAGGGCTTCATTTTTAGACCTTATCAGAAACACAGGTAGCATGGGGAATTATGTAGCTCAGATTTTTTTTAATGGAAACATTGTTATACAGTGCCTTTAACATTACATAGATGAAGTCTCTAAAAGCCATTGCCTCTTTTCACATGAAATCAAATGTAGCGTGATATTTTTAGATCCTTCTGTCAGTCTGTTAAGTGCAAATGTCAAATAACGCAATATTTCCGAAATCAGAGAAAATGTACTGTTAAGGCCTTCTGCCGAGAACATATGCTAGTGCCCTTCTGCCAGACAACCGACGTTGCACCATATCCATCTAAAAAGAAAGTGCTCAAGTGGTATTTCTGCAATACAAATTTACAAAGAAAATCACTAAAAGGCATCAATTAAAGGAACAAAAGGGTTTTCAAGCTGCTCTTAAAAGCACTGATCTATGATCATTAAATTTCTGCATAAAAGCCATTTACTAAAATCCTTGCATCTGATTGGCTGAGAGCAAATTTGTCAGTGAAAAACTCTTTATGAAACGCTCCCCAAGATTCCTGCTAAAAGGCCATTACTACCATTCATAATACATCTCATGAATGACATTACTACTGTAACATTCACCTTTTCTGTAGAGAAGGCCAGGACCTGTTCCACATTCTTGATGTGACCATGATTCCTGCCAGAAAGTCATTATTACCATTCACAAGGTATGTCATTAATGACCTTACAAGTAACTCTAACATTAACCTTCTCTGTAGAGAAGGCCAGGACCAGTTTCACTCTCGTGACATGACCTGGATTCCTGCCAAAAGGCCACTGCTACCATTCACAATGCATACCATTAATGACCTTACTTCACCTTTTCTGTGCAGAAGGACAGGACCTGTTCCACAATCTTGACATTGCCAGGATCTAGAGAGGTGTCCTGTAGACAGATGTCCTCCAGGTAGAAGGGCCGGACCGTTTCCAGTCTCAGCTTGGTGCACTTCATGGCCTTGCCTCGGATTTGGAACAAACCGACGTGTCTGAAGGGAAGACCAATCAAATGGTGTTACACATTCACTGTCAAGTTTAAAGGCAGTTTAAAGGCAGGGGATCTCTTTTGCATGCCTAAAAATTAACATTGTGTAAATATAACGTCACTTAAAAGAAAATGCCATCTGGGAACCTTTAGCAATATAGGAGCTGGAAACTCGGTTTTAGTGTAATTATAGTGACCGTTAGACTCAGATTTGAATTTTTTTCTCGCGAGAAAAAAATTCCTACCTTAGAACCTACACTAAACGGCTAATGTTTTTCTGTTGCATTTTTCAAATTCTAGGCAATCACTGACCCCCAGATTTCACACACATACCCTTCATCAATAGCCCAAGGGCATGGGTTATCTTTTCCTGGTCTGTGGGGATGTTTGAAAATGAGATCCACTGCCTTTAATCACAGAACAGATAGAAATCAATCTTAAAGGTAAATTAAATGATTGGGAGTAGTAGTCAACTTGGGGTGAAACTATTCTAGAAACAAGTAAACTATGCAAGGATTCTAGTGTTAAAATCTGGTAGTCAAATGTTGACTCGTTCTGAAATAACTTCCATCAGTATGCCTTGTGACAGAAAAATCTGTTGTGTAGATTTCAAGGGATTTTATTTCTATCGGGGCTCGAGAGAAACAAAATGCTAGTATGTTCATCCTTGATTAGACTTAAGTAAACAAATTCAAGAAAAATCCTTCCAGCCACGAAATACTGTACACTCCAGCTGGTGTATCCATTGGTATATCTTTCAACCACTTTGGTTTCAGAGGCATTTTTTATATCTGCACATCACGTCACTGCCCTTTAACCCTTTATGTGTTCAGCATTTTCAAACTGATAAAACCTGGCACGACAAATGGGAAGGGATACAGTGAGAAATAATAGTTAAAGTGATAGCCATATTGTGTCTTGTCCTGTTATGTTCACATTTGATGTCATTTGACCGTTGCCCTAAATTCATGACCATTCATGACTGTCCAAGTTTGCTAACAGACAGGATTATGGTTAGAAAGTTACCAACTCAAGTAGAAACATGCCATTAAATTTTAACATTTGACCTACCTACATGACCTTTGACCTCAAATAACATTGAGGTCCCCATAAGACATATACTATTTAAGTTTGGTTACAAATGGGCACATAGTCATGGTTATTCAAATTCCATAAGCATTATGGACAGACAGACAGAGACGACGAATGACCTATGACCTGCATACATGAGCTTTGACGCCCAAATAACATTGAGGTATCTAGCATCCAAGTTTGGTTTCAAATGGACAAGTAGTCAAGGTCATTCAAACTTCGTAAGCATTAACCCTTAGGCTCAATGCTATACGGCACTGTTGTTCATTGAGAGACGACGCAATTTGCACATGGTTGACTTTGAAGGGAATATACATGTAAACCCACATTTCTTTATAAAATTCTTTACAGAATATTTATTTTCTTGCGTTATACTTGTCAAAGATGTGTAATTTTTTTTTTTTTTTGGGGGGGGGGGGGTCAGACACATTAAGCAATGAAACTCTACCGTTTATCCAGTGTTTGACCGAAATTTTTGTCATAATTTCAAGGCTCCTATAGAAGCCTGTCGTCTCTGAGTGTGCAATGTACAGGGCTTATGTACAAGCCTGTCGTCCCTGAGGGATTAAGGACAGAAAACGGATGGACAAACAGACGGTCTCGCTCCACCTCCATGGTTCGACAAAAACTCACTTGGGTTCAGCTTCTCCAGGGGAGAGTGATGTGGCTATACTGCTACCAGGCTGACTGATGAAGAAGTTTTGCGAGGCATTCCAGACAGGATCTATCAGGCACTCATGCTCGTGACCCCAGATGACCAGGTCGAGGAAGTTATCCAGAAACTGCTCAGGGATGTAGTTGTGTTCTCCGTGCTTGGCCCTGGAAGAAGTACAGTCTTATTAGGATTAAATGGCCCATTGGAGACCATTGACAGAGATGGAGTCGAGGTCGGCCTCAAGGCCAAATCTTGCCGGCCTTGGCCTTGGCCTTGGACCAAGTCAGGTGTACAAAGTCTATGGGGAAAATATTTTTCCAGCCGCCTCGTGATTTAGAAACTTTGACCTCGACTCCATCCCTGAAGAATGAGACATGATGCACCTTGCTGTACCCTGGGGTATCATGTTGTGTAGTGCCCTCTTGTACCCATTACAAGTACAGTTGAATAATAATGGTGCAGGTGTTGCACTGGTGCACAACATACAGACATGAAGTGACCAACAGTTGGGTAGAATGACATTGATAATGTTGTGTTTAAGGCCTTTAGTATTGAATAATAGTTAATACCACTTAACAAAACATTTTGCAAAAAAAAAGAATTTTTCAACATTGGAAAACACACCAAAAAATAACTTTTAAACAGTTGGTAACCCAGGGTACAGCACCAAAAATCATATTAAATAATTCAACCTTCGGTCTATGCAAAAGTTATACAAATTATTTCTCTGTAATTAACAGGGTACTGAAGTGGTGTAAAAGTAGCAAGTGATATGCTAGCAGTAAAATTTATAATATATAACCTCCATTTCTCCATTTTACAAAATGAAAATTCTGTTTTCAGATTTTCTATTTTCTGTAAATTTCCGTGTTACACAAAATCATGTATATTCACACAATATTACCTGATATTTGCATGACTACAACTCAGCCTCAGTGAAATGAAGCAGCTGTAGTCATGGTAGTGAGAAAGATGGCTGGTACAGAGGGGCCTGCAGAGGGGTTGGTTAGGGTGATTAAAGTTACTCTCATGCTTGGAATGGCATTATTTAGTTAAAGAGTGATTGTAGACATTTTAATATTTATTTTGAAATTTACTACCAAGTTTAAGGTTATTACTTCAGCATTACATGATTTCCCATTTTCAGTGTTAAAGCCCAAGTTTAGTTTTGGGGATTTTTTGTTATTTGAAAGCTTTATGCCCCAAAGTCATAACCCTGCAATAATAGATTCTGAATGTCTTTAGTTTTTTTTTAATTAGTTAATGATAAATCTCGGGGGGACCCCCGAGATTTTCGACTATATTTTATATTATAGCATCCAAAGAGTTAAAAAGGCTTCAAGGTTACATGTGTTATACCTCATGGCTGAAAAGAAGCAGACCTCTGCTCTTTCCATGATGAGGTATAAACTCTATATAACCTTCTTTTTGGTCTTTGTTTTTTTTTAAATTAATTAATGAAAAATCTCGGGTTTTGGGGGGGGGGGGGGACCACCGAGCATTTCGGCTTATATTTTACATTATAGCATCCAAAAGAGTTAGACAGTGGTTATATGAGCTATAGCCTCATCCTGAAAGAGCAGAGTGCCTGCTCCTTTCAGATGAGGTATAACACAGTAACCTTAAGCTTTTTAAACACCTTTGGATGCTGTAATATAAAATATAGTCGAAAGTCTCGGGGGTCCCCGCCCCCCCCGATATTTTTCATTAACTAATTAAAAAAAAAAGATTTCTAAAGACATTCAGAATTATTATTGGCAGGGTTATGACGTTTTGGAGCATGAAAGCTTATCAAATAACAAAAAATCCCCAAAACTAAACTTCGGCTTTAAACTTCCCATTCACACAATTTTTTCCTGTTTTCCGATTGCAGAGGAATGGAAGCTTTAATCTACTACACTACATGATTTCCAATTTTCTGTGTTAAACTTCCCACGTCCACGATATTTTCCCATTTTCCGATCGCAGAGGAATGGAGGCTTTAATATACAACAATGTATCCTGCATACCTGTTTTGATGTATAACAAACATACTGAACCAGGAATCAGCACCCTGTTTTGGTCTCAGCATAGATATCTTCCCAGACAGAAACATCCGATGCAACCGTTCATCTCGTATAGACCCTGTACGATGGTACCATTAAAGAGGTATATGTCATACTAGAATTTGGCAAACACTTGAGCTAAACAACAGACAGAATTATTTACCTCTACATGATTCAAGGCTGTCATGAGAGTATTGTGTGAAAATGTGATGCTAATTGTAGGCAGGTATATAGATTTAGCTAAATGTATACTGGCTACAATAGCATCAAACAATTTTCCGCAGCAATACTCTCATGACAGCCTTGAATCATAATAATTACTGCTATGTCAGAAGAAACATTTGCATAAAAACATATGATGTTGCTGTAAGCAAATGTACGCAGTTATAACAAAGAATTGAAGGAGTGGAGATTATGCAGTATTTCACCAGTACCAGAACTATGACGACGTCCTACCTGGAATATGAATTAATGAGATCTGGGCCCTGTCTCATAAAACTTTGCAATTGATTGCAAATCTCAAAAATCGATTGCAAGTTGATTTCAACCAATCAGAACCCAGTATTTTAAGACTTACAATCGATTTTTGGATTTGCAATTGATTGCAAGTTTTATGAGAGGCTTTAATATACAACAAGGTTTTTTTTTTTTTAAGGTTGGGCTAAAATATCTTAGAAAATGTTTAAAGTATATGATGCATATTTTCACCGAATAATTGATGACTTTGGTGATGTACAGACCAAAAGGCATCAACAGAAGTCAACATGCATTTGGCATGCAAGGGCTTTTTAAGCCATTACTTAAAACTTACATTTTTACAGAACTGTGGTAATCAATAATTAGAATATTTTTTTTTCTTTTGAATATTTGATCTATGCATATATTTGTTGTTGTTTTTTTCTCACTCTCTCTCTTCTTTTCTTTTTCCCTTAACCTGTTGGCTACGGGAACCGGAACTGCCCTGTGATAACTCTATGCGATTTTCAGAATCTCGGAGGCAACGGGTTAACGTCCTTCTATTTTCTATTTTCAACGCATGTAGAGGCCCTGGCAAGGATATTATGCACTAATTTAGAATAGTGATATTAGTAGTAGTAGTTATGTAGTAGTAGTAGTAGTAGTAGTAGTAGTAGTAGTAGTAGTAATAGTAGTAGTAGTAGTAGTAGTAGTAAGTAGTAGTAGTAAGTAGTAGTAGTAGTAGTAGCAGTTGTAGTAGTAGCAGTGGTAGTAGTGTCATTATTGTTATCATTATTACTTCCACCTCGAAGCCACCCACTTCGTCGCCCTGCTGGCAGAAGGGCGTTAGCAAATGCTCTAAATAGAAGGGCGTTAACAGTCCCGCTGTCAGAAGGTCGTTAGCAAATGTTCTAAGCAGAAGGCCGTTAACAGTAAATTGCCTCTAATTTGAAACCCATAGGCTTATTCCATATTTTCACCTTACGTTCTGATAGAAGGATCTAAAAGATCACAATACTTTGACTTCATGTGAAATAAGCCAATGGTTGTCACGTTACAAGCAATTTACTGTTTACGCCCTTCTGCTTAAAGCATTTGCTAACGACCTTCTACCAGCCGGACTGTTAGCGCCCTTTTGCTTAGAGCATTTGCTAACGACCTTCTGCCAGACGGGCAACGACTTTTGTATAATGTAAGAAAAAGAGTGTCACTTACCTAAGCCATAAATGGCAAGCTTCGTTCTCCCCTTTTGGAGGAGCAATGGTGATATCTCTACAGATTCTAGTGATGTACTCTTCCCAAAATAGTTGACCAGACCAGACACACTCAGGAGGTCTAAAGAACATAAATTTCCTAGCTGTTTGTTGTGAGAAAAAGAAAATGTGGTAAGAAAGTGATCACCCAAATTTAAAGGCATTGTATAACAATGTTTCCAGTTTAAACAAATCTGAGCTACATGATTCCCCATGCTACCAGTGTCTCTGATACGGTCTAAAAATGAAGCCCTAAAAAAATTGCAGTTTAAAATGATCATTCAGTGCTATAAAAAAGTGAAAATCTCTGAGAGACCATTCCAACATCCCCCCATAGACTGCTGTGTTGAAGAATTTCCTATTGACTGAGAATAAAATAATGTGCCAATTTGTATCTGCGCATATTGTACAAGTGACAGCATAACTGTCCGAACTTATGTGTTCTGAGGTGTTTATTTGTTCATTCAAACACTGTCAGTTATATCAGATAGCAAAGTTCAACAATTTTTTAAACTGGTCTTCCACAGTGTTATATAGCGTCTTTAAAATGTGATCATGTGTGTATGTCGCATATGTACTACACCATTTCAATCATATAATGTGTATATTTACATAACTAGGGGCCACATGAAACATTTGAAAACTTTGCCTCCCCTTGCCATACAGATGATTCTCCCAAAGTTGCTTAATATCTGAGCATCTAAATACACAGATATAATATATTTGAGACAGCAATAAATTAGATAGTACACCCCCACCCCCCCCCCCCCGAAAAAAAAAAAAGTTCATGGACAGAAAAAGTCTCATCAAATAAATATTTCAAAACATTTTCAGAAAACTGTAGATAGCAAAAGGTGTCCTCTGTCAAATGACACCAAAACATTGGATGATATTATGCTTGAATAAGCAGAAGTCACTTTTGTAATAAAAAAAGTACAGAATCCAGACCTGGCAAAAATTGATATTTTGTTCTGGCTTATATCAGCAGAGATGAGAGTTGTGAAAAGGATTAGTCATTGTCATAATCTGATCAATTGATAACAGCTCATAACAAAACATGGTTTGACATACTATGTTTTATTAATGAATGAAAGTGTTGCAGAGAGAATTTAAGATGCAGAATAAATTTGCTGTTCATCTCTCTATTATCAAATTAATGATAAATAAGATCAAATGCTTGATCTGATATTTTTAATGACTCAGAAAAAGATTCAAAGATTCAAAGATTCAAACCTGAAACCTACTGATATCCGGTCAACGGCACAACCACCAGGCTAATGAGCTCAGACGCAAGGGATGATTCTCGGGTATTTGTAACCAAGTAAACCGTGGCATTGCCGTTACTCAGCATGGCCTGGTGGTTGTGCCGCTGACCGAATATCAATACGTTTCAGGTTTGAATCCTGTTGGGTCACTCTTTTTCTGAGTCATTAAAAATATCAAATCAAGCATCTGATCTTATTTATCATTAATTTGATAATACAGAGATGAACAGCAAATTTATTCTGCATACTATGTTTTGTTGTATGCTAACACCATTTCATGCTTGAGTGAGAAATTAATTACATTCTCGGTACTTCATGGTGCTTTGATAATATTTCACAACTCTCAACTTTTTTCGCTTTTCAGCTAGAACAAAAATGCAAATTTCTTTTCAAGTGATGAAGACTCAGGACCATCACTGCTTCTTACCCCAGCTGGGTCGTCATGGTTACCATGAATGGAGAAGACAGGCATGTCTATGTTGAGATTGGGATCCTCGTAGTTTGTGTTGGGAAAGCTAGGGATGGAAGAAGAACACATAAAAAGACAGACGTAAAACATAACAATGCATCTTCTACATCCAGTCTCAAATCCAATAACACAGTTTGTAGTAGAAGTCATTATTGACCCCATACTACATGTACATGTAGATATCGTTGTGTGCCTATGCAAAGGCCGTTAACTGTATGTCGTGAGCCTATGCAAAGGCCGCTAATATAATACATAACGAATACAATTAATGGCCTTTGTACAGCATCACGACATACAGCTAATAGCCTCTGCATAGGCACACAACAATACAGGTGTATGTTTTAATTGTGAGGGTGTTGACTGGGATGCATGTTTTGTTTTGTTTTTACTTTCTTGGGCATTTCTTTTGAAATCATATCATCTCCAATGGGTTAACAAAAGTGATTAACACATCAAGAAATCGGGTCTTTACACAATCTATGAAGAAGGAGTTTCCATAGTAAATGTGCCCACAGAGGTGCTATGGTGAGATTGGTAAGCCACGTGCTTGATAATCTAGATGTCTTGAGTTTGAGTCCAAGGTCTGGCATTTGGTCCTGCAAGACATTTTTATCTGCTTTGCTGCTCTCCACCCAGGTGTATAAATGAGTACCCAGTAGGAATGGAATGAGTGTACCTGTTGTGGCTGTCAAGTCTTGAGTGAACAGGTTTCTGATAGACTTACAAGCATCCGATGACAGGGTAATAATAGAGTGAAGCACTTGGAGATGTAGTTCAGATTCTGACCATTTGTTATATTCGGTTTATCCTCCCCCGTATAGCGAACACAAGACATGTGCATTCTTTGCCGCTTGGTGGCAATACCTTGAGAATTTGCACGGCCGAAAACAAACAGCCGCCCAAATTCTCAGGGTATTGCCACCAAAGCGGCAAAGAATGCACAGGTCTTGTACGCGCTATACGGGGAGGATAAAACCAATATAACAAACGGTCAGAATCTGAACTATTAGAGATGATGCATTTCATAAAAAGCGCTATATAAATCAGAAGTATTATCATTATTCAAAATCACAAGATTGAGTCTATTTTGAGTTGAGAGGCATTTATAAAAGGGGTGTGGCTTTATAAAAGGGCATGGTTTTATAACAGTATGAATGAAATTTCAAAACACAAGGTCAGGTAGTCCTGTGGCAAGATCTTTGCACATTAACAAATTATTTTAAAAATTGTTGAGGGAAAAAAATAGGGCTAAGATTAACAGATAGATTTCAGGATTTGCAAGTCCATCAGTTCCCTTTATTATGATTACCAAACAGTAGTAAAGTACTTACAAATGATGTGTTGAAATTAGTTTGAGATCAATACATCACAAACTTAATATTGTTTTATGAGGAAAAACTAATGATATGCTACCAGAATATTGTTCTTTCCGTGAGTTTAAATTTTGCTCAAATTGCAGAACACTATGTACACTTCTATGGTTTTAACGGTTGAACTCTGCGTGACCTTTGGCTAACGGCCCAAGCAGACAATTTTGGAACTATACGGAACGTGCTCGTCACTCAGCAAATTTGAAATTTAACCGTCCAGATTTTGAACAAAACTATGTATTTTACCCAAAGGTTCTATGACTGGTGTTCATTTAATTATACTTATCTTCACATTGTGAACGATTTAAGCTGATTTCATTCATTTTGCCATTTTCTGGCGTGCAAATCCCGTACTCTATCTTTAATCAAAAGGGAGACTTACGGACTTGCAGAAAAGTTGACACTCTGGTCACTGAGAAACTCAATCTGTACAGGTCTGTCCCCCATGCAGTACTTGCGAAGCAGCGTCATGATCCCATGCAGGGACTTGCGCGATGGTTTGTTCTCATGAAACAGATCGCCCCCAAGCAGAACCATGTCAACCTGAAATAACAACATTTGATAGTACATCTATCTGTTTATAACCAGAATGGCACACCTCTCAAGTCCAAATGGCTCTAATCCTACTGATGCCGTACAGCATTAGTGTCCTTCTGGCTGTAAGTATAATCAGTTTAATGTCATTTATTTCTGCTCTCAATACTTGTATAGAAGAAACTATAAGAACCTTTAGCAAAGTATGGGAGCAAGAAACCTGATATTACACTCTGATTTCAAATTTTGTCCCACAGAGACAAATCTTCCTAGCACCAAATGGCCATTGTTTGTATTGTGCATTTTTCAAATTCTAGGTAACTACTGATCCCCAGATCTTACAGACATATCCTTCATCAATAGCCTGAGGACATAAGTGATCTTTTCCTGTTCTACATGGAGGGGTGCAAATGAGATTTAAGGCTTACATTAACGAGTAGGTTCATAGTTTTTGTGTTTGTTTGTTTTTTTAGATTAGGTTACCAAATAAAGAAATATGGTTATAACTTCACAGTTTGTTTCAACAGTCAAATAAATTTCTCTTTATTTAAAGGTGCACAGGCAAGGAGTAACTCAACAACAAAAAGTTTTTATTTTTTGATATCATCATTTACTCTTTCTTGTTTTTGTGTGTGTGTGTGTGTGTGTTGTTTTTTTGAAAGACCACAAACACAAAAGACTAGTCCTAAAGTGCAGGTATGCATTCATGAATTATACATGGATGCACTACTGTATGGTACACAGGCATCAAGAACAGAATAATTTGCAGTATTTCCTCAGACAAATAAGGTAGTCTATGTTTGAAAGTGAAAAGAGGGGTGTGGTGCTTGTCATCTCTTTTTTGTCTGCATCAAGAGCATTCTTCTTTGACTGTGGACCTTCTCAGATTTGGGGCCAATGGATTATCGGGTTCTAGAACTACTCCCCAAGAAGACAACTCTCCCATGGACGTTTTCCACCTGACAACTCCCCCAAACTCCCCCAACGACAACTCCCAAGAAGACCCCTCCCCCTTTCCCATGGAGGACAACCCCTCCCAAGGACAACTACCCAGAGGACAACCCCCTCCCCTCCCCCTATAAGACAACTCCCCACATGACAACCCTTTCAAGGACAACTCCCCAGGAGAATTCCAATAAATGTTTCCAGCTTAAAGAATATGGGTTGTTCTCGCGGGAGTTGCCTTCAGGGAGAGTTGTCCTCCAGGAGAGTTATCCTCGGGGGCGTAGTCCTGTGGGGAGTTATCTCCAGTTTGTCCTCCGGGGAGTTGTCCTCCTGGGGAGTTGTCCTCCAGGGGAGTTGTCCTCTGGGGTAGCTGTCCTCCCAGGGAGTTGTCCTCCAGGGGAGTTGTCCTCCGGGGAGTTGTCCTCTGGGGGAGTTTTCCTCCAGGGAAGTTGTCCTCAGGGAAGTTGTCCTTGGGGGAGGGGTCCCCTGGGGGAGATGTCCTCCAGTTTTTCCTCTGGGGTTGCTGTCCTCTGGGAGAGTTGTCCACAGGGAAGTTGTCCTCCAGGGTAATTATCAAGTGGGAGACGTTCCCAGGGTGTTGTCCTCTGGGGGAGATGTCCTCTGGGGGAGTTGTCCTGATATAGGATTACTAAATTCGTCTGTAGATTCGATACCTTGTGTTTCCTGGCCAGTTGAAGTATCTCCTCAAATGTGTTGATGGAATCACTGTGTCTGATGGAGTCCTTCTCCATGTAACCAACATGACAGTCAGTAGCCACCAACATCTTGATGGTATTTTCCTCATCTTCATCCTCAACTCTGTATAAAGGGGGGAAAATACAACAGAAAGGATAAATTTGGCCATGTGTAAACACATATGAAGGGTTCGATTCTAACACTTGCCCGTTTGCCCGGGTAAGTAAAAATTTGATCATGACAGGAGCAGAACATGTCAAATAAAACTTACCAAAAACGAACAAAACATGTCTAAAATGTTCTGTTCAGTTATAATTTTATCATTATTTAGTCCATTTTACTTAATTTTATGACTTGTATATCACACCTTTTATGACGAACATCCAACGCTATAAAATGGCTGTAATGGTTAAAATTTGTCAGAAATCATTTTTACTGATATGTTTTTGATTGTTTATTTTCAGGTAAGTAAAAATCTGAAAGTGATAATTCTGTTTTCCCAAAACGGCAAGTGGGAAAAAAAGTTAGTGTGGAGCCCTGCATACATGTATGTATCATAAATACTAAATTATGTAACAATGTTGGAAATCACAGCCTGTTCAAAAGTTCATTGGGTCACTGCACTGGCAGCCAGAGATAGCCTGGTGGTAGTGTCGCTGTACAAAAAGCAGTAGATACGGGATTTGAATCCTGCTGGTTTCTTTTTTCAGACATAATTATTTGTTTAAGATATTGATCAGCAGTTTCCCATTTTAAATACAGTGAACGTCATTTGAAATAATCTGTTGAAGCGCAATCTACAGATTTTCACACACGGCAAGAATCTCACACAACAATTGTTCAAGGGGGAAAAAATGGCATATAAGTAAACAATTAGTCTTCACACATGCCACTTAAGAATATATTTCTGTCTGTATTTCATTCATCCTTTCTTCAATTTCTTTCTTTGTGTATGAACAGACTGACACTTGAAATAGCCTGCAGGCAGCACCATAGCAGACAAAATGTTGCCAATTTCACTCAAAATTAAGTCCATTTTTTTTCAAATTATAGTTTATTAAGCATATTAACCTATTGAAGACGGTTTGATTTTGGTTTAACATGCATTTCCCATATACCTCACGACGAGATATCTCAAGTTTATCGTCAACAGATTAATTCTTTTTGTTGTTTCTTCTCATTTTTTTTCAGCAGATTGACAACAGGGAAAAAAGCTAAAGTAAATGAGAATAATTTCACCAGTTGCTTGACTTCAGAAAAAATGAAATAATAAGTTTAAAAACAGGGACGCCTTAACCCAAAAAGGACTGGGGGGGCATGACGCCCCCACCCCCCCCCTCCCCCCAACGTTTAGAGCAATTATTATGAAAAGAACAATGGTAATACCGTGCAATTCTATGACTTTTTCCTCTGAAGTTTTGTGCAATTTTTGAGACCAAATTTGAGACAAATGGGTACAACATCCCGACGCCCCATGAGTTTTTGTGAGACAATGTTATGCCAAAAATGGCCAAAATTTGGCTCATTTATGTGATTTGTGTACAAAGTCAATGGAATTTGTCCGATATCTTGAAATTAATAAAACAGTCATTATTTTCTATTATAATTGACCTTCATAATTAATTTTCAACTATGGTTTTTAAGTGGTCTGTAATAAATTTCATGGAAAAAACAAAAACCCAAAAGTTACAAAAACAAAGAAATACATGTACATAAGAAATTGGAAAAACAAAGACATAAGGAAAAAAATTGACTTTTGCAATTTTAAATGATCAAAACAAATTAAGAAGGTCGCAAAGATCACTTCTGCAAAAAATTACAAATTTCAAGTGAAAGTGTTTTATATGCAAATGTTTTTTCATGCATAAATTTGCATAATTAATTCATATTAATTAGAATTTTTTTTTCCCAAAAATTACTATACAGACTTAGAGTTTATGATGAAAGGAACCTGCATGCCAGATTTCAGCACGGTCATGCGCTCCACGGTCAAGATCACATGGGGGGGCTTCATGCCCCCCCCCCCCCCCCCCAATCCTCAACACCTCCGAAATAGCCCAGTCCTTTTAAGAATGTTGCATCTGTGCACATAATCATACAATTAAATTTAACAATCGTAATAACTATTTTTCTCATTAACCTTTGTACAGGAGACACTAAAAAATAGGTAGTGTGCTTAAATACATATAACATTGATAGAAAAAATACCATTTTCAATGCCTCAATAAAGAAAGCGAAATTCAAAGAAAATATGAAAACAAACAATTGTTATTATCCCCTCAGAATAAATTCAGCGTGAAAAGAGTTAAATCTTTACACTTACCTTTGTGGGGCTTCATCTTCATGTTCAGAGTCCTCCGTAAATGTGTAGGACATGATGGCTTCCTTGCAGTATCTGGACCATGCCATGAAAAGGGGACAAACCAAAAAGTACATTAATTGGCTCTATTTCAGGTTAAATTCTCAGTATTCGCAATACAGTGCGCCACCTACCGAGTCCAACGGACAGGTCGAAATTCACAATGCCTCATGGGCAATAGCCAATAGTAGATATCATAAAGCCTAGCTACTGTACATGTACATTAAAGGCAGTGGATCTCATTTGCAAACACCCCTGCAGACCAGGAAAAGATAACCCATACCCTTAGGCTATTGATGAAAGGCATGTTTGTGAAATCTGAGGGTAATTACCTAGAATTTGAAAAATGCAAAAGAAAAATAGCCGTTTAGTGTAGATTCTATGGTAGGAATTTTTCTCTCACGAGAAAAAATTCAAATCAGAGTCTAACGGTCACTTTAGTTCCACTAAAACTGAGTTTCTAGCTCCTATATTTTGCTAAAGGTTCCCAGATGGCATTTTCTTCTAAATACCATTGTATTTGCACAATGTTAATTTTTAGACAGTATGCAAAAGAGATGCCCTGCCTTTAAATATAAACAATACATCCCGGATATGTCCTTGCGATATCTAGACTGTTTTTCCATTGAATTCTTCCCCCGATTTTGACGTTTTTGTTTGACAAGCTTCAGAATGCTATTCGCACACTGTCAAAATAAAAATTTAGAGAAATACTCATGGACCAAAGACGTAATGTGGATGAAATGGCCATGCAACAATACACAGGGAGAACTGATGTCAACCCCGAAGTTGGAAACTGGCCTGTCCACTGGACACGATAGGTGGTGCAATGTATTGCGAGTATCGAGAATTACATTTTTATTTTTTAATTATTTGATTGGCAGTGAATCATGAAGAAACAAAGGGAATCATCATTTTCTACCCAAGATTTACTGCTTTGACACCGGCCTCTATGAAAACCAGGAACCATACTATAAAATATTACAAACAGGACTATCAATAAATCTAAGTTATAAAAAAAAAATTCTTGTTTCTTTTGCAATTTTTTCCATGAAATATATACTGTAGCGCAAAGCACCTGAAAATACAATACAGTGATGACTCTAATGCTTTTCCCATAAAAATTAATTAATGAAATTTATTAAAATTATTAATTGACAAATGTGGTCCGTCCAACTCTGCTCAATCAGCCTTGGGACCACGTGGTATTTGGCACACCTCTAGTACGTGGTCCCGAGGCTGAGCAGAGCTATACGGACCAAAAACACCCTGTACTGGAAAAAAACAACCAAAGTTTGTACTGTGTGGATTGAATGATCCAGATTCCAGTCCCCAAAAATAGGACTAACACTTGGTCAAGACACTGGGCAGAAATTTTGGAAAATGAAAAAATGAAACTTTTTTGTCTCAGACTTAGTGCATGGCGAGTCCTTCATTTCGGTCAACTCATTTGTCGTTTATAGATCTACATGTAACAGAATCTAGAGCAATATTTCAGTATGATTTTGTTCAAAAAGGTGAATTTCAGAGCAAATTCTTGTGCCACGACTGCATAAAAATATGGCCCCACATTACTTTGTGCACACAAGTATAGAGTTGTCCCCATGTACTGTGGATGAATGCACCCTCATGCATGCCCTTCTCAGACTTGTTTTTTGTGTGTGTTTTGACTTTTGTTTTTCAATTCAAGAAATAAAACTGTTAACGGAGTCGGCGTAGAGAGATCTAGTCACGGCACACCTATATATGTGGTCCTATATGGACCACATACGCCCAACACTGGAAAAAACGAACAAAGTTTGCACTGTGTGAATTGAATGATTCTGTCCCGCCTAAACGGGTCAAAATTTTGTTCAGGACACAGGGCAGAAATTTTAGAAAATTAAAAAATGAAAATGTTGAAGCGATGAGTCCTTCATTTTCAATTTATATGTTGAGGTCATTGGTAAACTATCCATTTTGAGCAATATTTCAGTATAATTTGTTCAGAAAGGTGAATATCAGAGCACATTCTTGTGCCACGACTGCATGAAAACAACCACTCATTACTTTGTGCACAAAAGTATAGAGTTGTCCCCATGTGTGAGTCACGGTAGTGCCTATGCCTTAACTGACTACCTTTAATTTAATTTATTCTTTCATGTTTGAATTATTCCTCATATTTGCATTCAGAGACAGAGATGTAATTTCCGGTCAAATATGACACTCGGCATGCTCACTTGTGAAGCACTCACTCACTGCACAGACGTGGTCAACACAAAAACAACAGTACACGAAACGTGGTATATGGGACTACACTACGTCTAAACTTAGGAGTTACATACCTTTGATACTATCATTAATTTAGTTACAATAGAGCACCTACGTGGATCTTATACACAACGTTTACAGCAATCATATCATCACCTTATGTCTTGAAACTGAGTTTCCTCTGTAGTTAAATAGGGATTAGCTTCGAAATTCCCACGTCCTGAGAAGAAATTACCTTCACGTGTTTTTCACATACGCCCTCATCGGTGATGAGATGACATTTCGATTTTCGAGGGGCCGGGGGCGGCACAATAATTAGCATGGGGCAGAGCGGGTTTACCGCTCTGGCATGGGGCGGCGGCAGTGTTGCCAGATCCCAGCAGAACAAAATCACCAAAAGCAAAGGCATGTGAAAATCACCAAATTCCAGGAGCGCAAATCCAGGGGAGGGCGGGGGACAGGGGGACAGTCGCCCGGGGGGGCAGCAACTTTATACTGTTACACATGCCGTGACCAAAAAAAACGCTGTTTAAAGGGCTGTTTTTTTCAGTTTTAGCGCGGGCGCAGCGTTATGGCAGCTCGATTAAGACGGTGATCAAAAACCCGAATTTCCAAAAAAAGGGGTGGTTTTTGAAAGACTTGGTCAACGTATTTAGGGTATGTTTCTTTCTATCAAAGATTTTTTTTATAAAAGACTGGCAAACGTGTTAGGGTATTTTTTTCCCCAGCTTTTTTTTTCTATTTTTAGCTTACTTGTTAGCAAGAAGACAAAACTTGTTTAGGGGTCATATCTCTGGCGACAACTTGTTTAGGGGCCAAAATGTGTAAATGAAGCCCGCGAAAAACTTGTTTAGGGGGTTATTTTGCACACAGAAAAAAACTTCGTTTTAGGGGCGTGTCCGGAAAAAATTTGTCAGCGCATGTGTACAGTATTATATTGACTGCCCCCCCCCCCGGGGACAGTCGATCAGCCAACCAGACGGAGGGGGGGGGGAGTGGGGGGACGCACTGGAAGGAGAAGGGTTGGCAATTTCAATCATAATTTTTAGATCGCTGATTTAAATTCGATGACTTTTTTTCTGAAAAAATCAGTGCATTTAAATCAAATAAATCGATTTATTGATTTAAATCACTGATTTAAATCCTCCTGTAAAAAGAAAAAAAATAAAATCGCGAATTTGTTTCAAACCTGGGAAGGAGGCACCACTGAACTATATTTCAGTGGGAGGCACGGGGGGGGGACCCCGGGGAGCCACCAGGGGGAGACCGGGGGACGGCACTGGGGGAAGGTTGGTGGGGCACCCGGGGGGTCGCTCTCACACGGCCTGTCTCCCCCGTGTCCAACAACTCAGGAAATTGCACCCCTATACGGGTAACCTATATAACCAAATTTGCAACCCTAATGGCGAACATCAGAAAAGCTACCTAAGTGGCGTTTACTCCAACAGAATCACTTATTCTGATACCCTAAGTGGCGTGAAAGGTAATCCATAATTTGACCCTAATGGCCGTAACAGATGAATCAACCAAGTTTGATTACCGCACCCAAGTGTCTCATGGCGCAACCCGAAGAGGTCACTTAACTTCATACATAATTCTCTAATTATCAATTTTCATGTTTGGGGATGTTATTAGATCACCAAAAATTTGCACCCCTAAATGGCGTAATCTACCTAACCAAATTAGTTCCCTAAATAGGCGTGACATGTGAGAAAAGGCTACCCGTAGTGGCGATCGGCAGCGAACGGTACTGAAAAAAAGCACCCTTTTTCCAAAAAGACGTCGACGACGCCCGAGTGCTGGAAAAGGGACCCTTTACGACGCTTTTTCTGGACGCGGGTGCGTAGCAGGCCGTAGTGGAGAGCGACTGAGCGACCCCCCCCCCCCCGGGGGGTGGGGCACTGTCAAGTACACCACGCGTGTGCATGTGAAAAAAAACGCGTAGAAAGGGTTGTTTTTCACGGTCAGACTTGGGAGGCACCAGGGGAGAGGGCACGGGGGGGGGGGACGACTGTTAGTAAAAGGTAGTAGCCTATACCATGCGCGTGTGAAAAAAGGACGCGTTTAAAGGTCGTTGTTCTTCACGGTCGGGCGATGTACGCGCGTACAGTGAAAAGGGTATCCAAATAGCCAAAATCAGAGGAAAAAACGTTAAAAAAAGGGGGGGGGTATTCAGATTAGACTTGAATACGTGTTTAGGGTATTCAACAGGTGTACTTTAAAAAAGGGGGTATTCAGATTAGACTTGAATACGTGTTTAGAGTATTCAACAGGTGTACTCTAAAGAGTATCTTTTTAGACTTGAATAAGCTGCCACGATGAGTAAACAAAGTAGTTTTTAATCAGTTTTAAAGTGATAGGCTAACATTGTGGAGCTTCAATTTAAAAAAATTGTCAAACTTTGATATCTGAGCTACATAGTAGTGTTCAAATGAACAAATAAACACCCCAGAATACGAAAGTTTGGAGAGCTACACTGCCAATGGCAAGCATGGCAAGTTATACATGAATTAACAATAAAACTCGGGGCGAGTTTTATTAACCTAGGTGTACACACAGTAAGTCTATGGGAGGAAATGGGCAAGTGAATCTGGTCAACTTACGATTTTCACTTTTTTAAAGCACTAAATAATCATTTTGAAATACAATTTTTTTCAGGGCTTCATTTTAAGACCTCATCAAAGACACTGGTAGCATGGGGAATCATGCGGCTCAGATTTTTTTAACTGTGGTAAATGTTAGCCAATACCTTTAAGTAAAAAAAATGATAATTAACATTCATGTAAGGACGTAATATTTCAAAAAGTGATGTAAGACCAATTTCTTAATCGGTTGTCCTCAGGATTCTTTTTCTTTCATTTTCCTTTCCTTTTCTCCTTTAGTTTTTTGTGTTGTTTTTTGGCCAGCCGATTGGGGGGACACGTGTACCCCCCCCCCCCCCGTAGTTACGCCACTAGTGTTTTGTTTGAATGTTATTCAGTATTCAGAAGACGATACATGGACATCAAAATATTAAACATTAAACCAGTCAAGAAAGCAAACTTTTGAATTTTATCACGTTGTTTTATTATTTCCTCGAATTATGATTTAAAATCTATGATGCTGTACCCTCCCTTGCCAAAAGTATTGCAACTTACACTTCAGTGCATGTGCATTTTGAGCTGAAAGGGTATTTCTATAACGATGTCCTTGTGAAGTTATTTTTGAAAAATCACAAATGACTTGAAATGAAGTCAATGAATATTTTTTCTCCTTTCTTCTCCAAGGCGATACGAAGAGATTATCCAAAGCAGGCGCACCAACGACAGAGGGGCTGGAACATAAAATTTAACAATTTTTGCTCCCTATAGGGGTGGGTGTTTAATTCACCTTGACATCGTTATTCGGTTTCATATTTCCCGTCAAAGTCAAACGGTTTTGATGGTTTGGAAAGACTTCCAAGAACAAAACATGCCAATATGTTACTCTCAAGCGGTCTCAGAAAGAAGTCCACACCCAGCGAATAAGTAAGCGCCTCCTATATCTTCATAAGACAGTGGTAAGGAGGATACACAACATATTTTAGACAGGACCTGTTCAAGTTATAATTTGGTTTGCTATTGCAAACATTCGAAAATTTATTGTCATGTGACTTTTCTTTACATTGGATATAATGATGTGGAGAGAATATCAGATATCAAAGTTTGACAGTTTTTTTTTCAAATTGAAGCTCCACAATGTTAGCCTATCACTTTAATTAAGTCTACTGTGCAATATGATGTGTGGTGTTCTGTGTGTGTGTGTGTGTGTGTGTGTGTGTGTGTGTGTGTGTGTGTGTGTGTGTGTGTGTGTGTGTGTGTGTGTGTGTGTGTGTGTGTGGTTTTTTAGTGTAATTTATGGGACAACATCTCTGGGTTCAAATGACTACGGACAATAGTAAATGACATTACTTCTGTATGCGACGACTCCCCCCCCCCCTGAAAAATCGAGGGGACACGTCCCCCACCACCCCGTCCCCACGGGATCACCACCCATGATCTCCTGGCTGGAAGGATTCGTCCTGAATTTGGATACTTTGGAGAAACAAACGTTCATTTACCAGTACTGAATTAATCTGGTGCCCTGATAGAAATGGATCCCATACAAACGTACACAACAAATTTCCATGTAACATCGAGTACTGATGGTAATTGTTTAAACAGTAATAAATAGTTGATCATGAAATTTAGACAGCAGGATCTTTGAACAGTTCAGAGCAATTTTATCTTAACATACGGACTTTTTCCAATCCTGCTATTTTTCCTTCAACCTTTCTCGTACATCCGTTTAAATTGCGCCATCTACGAAGGAAAATGCAAGTAGACAATATAGGTCGCACACAGGTAAATCAAGCCCCATAGAGAGTATGTTAAAAGCATCAACTTTGAAAATTCATTAAAAATCAGATATTAATTAGGGAAGATTGGAACCAACACTCAATGATTGAACAATTGATGACCTTCAGGAAATGTATTGTTGACCAGCATTTTCTCAAGGGAATTCCCCATATACAAATTCCCAGCATTTTCACGGCGATTTGCGCCTGTGTACTTGAATTTCAAAGCCGTATTCATGGGCACAAAAAATATTTCCAACCAAATCAATTAATTTCTTTCACGGTAACAGCAATGAAGATCCACTCAACCCCTATCAGAAAATTTTATTCAATACTTAATCAAATCCATGCACCCCCTCTTGGCAGCCGCCCATTCAAATTAACATTTCTTGTTCTTTGGGTTGGGTCGGATGCACATTGTCTGGATTTCTGTGTTATTTACGTGCGTGCAACCTATACACCAGTATTGTTGGATCCTCTCACAGAGTAGTCTAGGTTCCAGACCATGCGATCTTTTCCATACCCAGAGTACCAGTGCACTCCCTCTCCGACTTTTTCTACCTTCACTCTGCCTAGTCGAACGAACGGGACCTCACCACAGGCCACACTAGTCTTAGTTCAAGACAGTTAATTGATGATAGTATTCTCTCTAGTACATAGGATAAGTCCTTACGTCTGGAAGCCAGACTACTTACCGAGGTGATTAAAATCCATATCAGCATTATTGTATGAGAATAAGAATATCAGATATAGTCTGAGAAATGTGACAGAGGATAATAATGGGACAGTACGCTTCAAAATGACCGAAATTATATTTAATGTAGATCTAAAATGTAGCTATATAGCACGGGTGTCGATCCTGGTGGGCAGGAGGTGCAGTCGCCACCCCAAAGATAATATTGGGGAGGGGGAACATGTTAATTTGCACCCCTCCATACTTTTCACAATTTGAACAAATCATAAAACTCAATGCAAGGATGCGTTTAAAAGCCAGTGCAGAACACTACAAAACCATCAAATTTTACACAAACATGCTACTAAACATACCAATTTTCAGTTTTTCAAAATTCTATATTGCAATATCGCGCCATTTTTGTTTT
>JZLH01S0098834.1:5349-19195 GCA_001188425.1 Eucidaris tribuloides
GACAGATAGTATTTTGTGCATTTTTAAATTCCACACACTTTAAAAAAGAAAACAAGTTGCAACTTTGCAGGAAAAGGTGCAGAGCCGTTTCTGCAGCAGTATTCGAGCAAATTTGCACCTCTTACGGCTATGCGCTCGTCCCACTGCATGGGCGAGGGCGAGTTTGTATCTTTTACGTGTACATTTTGCATCCAATAGGTGCAAGTTTGCACTTTTGAAGGTTCAAAATAATGCACCTTTAACACAATTTATTCAGGTAGAAATAGGCACCTTCAAGGCCGGCCTGATGGCCTAGTGGTTAGAGCATCCGCCTCACGTCCGGAAGGTCGCGGGTTGGAACTAATGCTGGCTCATACCAAGGACTTTTATTTTGTATGGTGTTATCCTGCACATTTAAGGTGCAAAGTTGTACCTTTAAAGGTGTCCCAGTGGCACATTGGTCTGCATCTTTAAAGGTGCAAAATTGAACCCATTTTCCTTAGTGTGTAGGTAATTACTAATATTTCAATTGTCCAGGTACGTCCGGTACAAGTAGCCTAAAGGCGTGAGTGATGTTTTGTTGTGAACCTGGAGGGGTGTAAAGGAGATTCCTTGCCGTAAAATGACACATCTACAGTGTACCGACATAATTACTTTATTGTACAAAGTTCTCTTCTGCAATCATTTTGATGCTGAATAGTATCTACTACTCATTGTTAATCATTTACATCATCAAAAATCATTCACAGTTTTCCGTCAATTAACATGATCATTATATAATAATAATAATAATAATAATAATAATAATAATAATAATAATAATAATAATAATAATAATAATAATAATAATAATAATAATAATAAAACTAATACAACAATGCGTATATCGCGCATGTTACTGCCAAATGCGTCTCTATGCGCTTTTTGAAAGAAAAAGAAAATGTTAGGAAAGATGCTGGCAGCTGTTAATGATACCTCAATCAAAGTACTTTTTGAATAAATATGTTTTTAAGGAGGATTTAAACTTGGGTGTGGTAAAGGAATTCTTCAAATATGATGGGATGGTATTCCACATTCCATAATCTTTGAAGTACTGACATAAAAAAATAAAGACAATTTCTGAAGGGTTACAGACGACAAAATACAGATTCAATCCCAAACTTCTGAATATTGTACAAAGGTACTATAAACTGATGACAACGGAATGATAGCATAATCTCTGTACAGTGTGTCCCAATAAAAATGTCCCTCTCACTAACCATAGAATCACTACCAAAGTCAAGTACTATTCTCTATCTATGGTCCAGGTATGGAAATCCCATTTAATTTGTAGATCCTGTTAATCTTTCATCGGTCTTGCTTCGGTGGTTGTGAATACACACACTCGTTGATAAACAGTGGTGCTAGTTTGTCCATTCCAAAATTGATAATAAGGTATAGACACAACGCACTCAATGTATTCAGTATACACTATACTGCACTGATAGCATCAAACTGATACTTACGAGTGTATGTATTTAAAACCAATGAAGGCAAGAAAAATGAGTTTTGAAAGGATCTACAAAATTATGTGGGCTTTCCTTATTTTGACGTAAAATAGTGAACAGTAGGCCTATTTGATTTTGATAAATATTCTGCTCTTTGATAGGGGCATTTTTTATTTAGACATCCTGTACGTTCATGTGGTGTAACGATCATTCATGTCAGGCCTACTTCATGGATGACTGTTCAGCCATCAATTTGGTCAAACATGCCAATATTGTTTTGGGTTTGGGTTGAATGATAATGATAGCCAAATCATTCACTATACGAAGAAACCAGTCACGTGCGCACACTGCAAACTCAAACCTCGGACAGAAGCAATTTTGACGTGTTTTACCAAATTGATTCCTGAGCTGTCAGCCTTGACAAAATATTTCTGACAGTGAGATGATTATCCTATCGTTCCGTGATATTAGTTTGATGACATAATATGTTTGTATATTTGTTAAATGTTGAGAGATGTGGGAGTAAATCTGGGTTTCGTTTTCGTACATAAAATCCTCAAAAAAGTCTGGAAATCCGGGTTTGATCGATTTTTTACCTTCTCGTAATACACTCATGCTCATAATTATGGAATATTTTGTTGATACATAAGTTCTTTCTCCTATACCGTCCAAAATTTTCAAGACAAGTGTTTATTTCACAAAAACGCAGTATGTGAAGCAATTTTGGATTTCATGAATGACTAAAGTAAAAACTAAAATACGTTTGAGCGCATAACAATTATATATTATTTTTTTTTTAAATCCACAAAAATCATGAAAAAGTATTAAATTAAAGTAATTAAAAAAACAACACAAAAAATGATAGATTTTGATCTAATGTCACTTATCATGAAATTAACATCAGAATTGTCTGTTACAAGTCTAATAACGCGTGTAACCACAACGTGACTCAACAACAACTCTGAATACCGCCAGTTTTAAACACAGGTTTTAGGGTCGAGTCGGACGCTACAAAATGCTCAGCATTCCTGAAGTACTTAGATTATAATTGTTTCACCTGGGGTGAGCAAAAATTTATCCAAGATGTACCGTTCACGGAAAAATGACAACTTCAAAAATGTCTCTTAAATATTCCATAATTATGAGCATGAGTGTACTTATCAATGCAACATGCTTGGTACATCAGAAAACCGTTTGATTTTCCTTAAAATGATTTCCTACTTGTTATGATTATGCTATCAGTAGAATAGCAGTATTTCAAAATATGGGATAACGTGTAAACTGAAAAGTTGCAAGATGAACGTTGGTGGTCATGGTCAATACAGAACATGGACTTTTGTATACAGTTATGTCTTTTGTTCTCAGCTAGTCAGCCATGAATGCCCGTTTCAATAGAAGTTCGGGAAGTCACTCAATGTTTTCCTTGTTGATAAGTGAGTTTTCCAATGTATCTTTGGTTGTCATGTATTCTAAAATGAACATTAACTCTTAACATGCCAGAGGATTTGAACCTCTATGGACTTTATGTGTATTATTTGGTGCAGATCTGCGACTTTAGCACGTTAAGAGTTAACAAGGATTCATATATGCACAAGCAAAACAGACAAGCAAACAAACAAACATGTATGGGCATTCAAAGACATGACTTAAACACTTTAAAACTTCCAAACTTTCTTTGAGGGAGTTTATTAATAAACACCTGCAATAATACTAGGCCTTGCCACTTTCAAGAAATCTAATCAATTTCAACAAGAATCGTTTTAAATAGGGAGTTACGAGATTTCTAGTCCAAATTTGATCAAATTTTGGAAATAATATTTTTTAATTTTACGAGATTCCTGCTATACTTGAATAGAATCTATTCGATCAGATCTGAATAGAAAACCCACCGTAAACCCCCAAAATTGATTAATTATTTTGTTTAGAGTGCATATACTGGCCAGTAAATAAGGTTGAAAAGTAGAAACAACGCCGGGTAGACAAATCTACACAGGCGATCCAATCTTCCCGACGTCCACTCCGTGGATCCTTTCAGTTTAGGCGGCGATTTAAGTTGAAGGCTGACTTCAGACGGCCGACTTGTTGGATGAGACTCAGTTTGATATTGTTGCCCGTTTTCACTCCCTTTCCCGGATGTCAAAGATGTTTCCATCTGGTCATTACTCGGGCCTGGTGGATCAGGGTCCTGAGATGATTTCTTCCCCGGTGACTTTTTCTTCTAGAAGACGCAATGATAGACATAAGTACGAATTTAGCATTTAAAGGGAACTTGACTTCAAAGGTTCGTGGCATTATTCTCTGAATGTATCAGTCAGCAAACTTCACGAAATCTGGATGACTGATTATCATTTACGATTTCTTTTAAATGCGCCATGTGTGTACAATACATGAGTAATCGTAAAGTTGACAATAAGCCGGCTCGTAATTCAAGTTTGCGCATGCGTAGAACGGAGGTCATTTGAAGCTTTTGTTAGGGATTTGGGGGGGGGGGGATGAGCATCTCAACGTGACAGGTATCCGCTAAATATTATGCATGCACGATATACTTCTGCAGGAGAAGGTATTCATCCATGCAGTTCATCGCTTCAAGAATGGCTGCTCTCAGATGCCTCGTTAGAAGAGCCATCCACTCTTCAAAGATATACAGCGTGACCCAGAAAGAATGCTACACATGCGATCGTTAATTTCTTCAACATCATCCACAAAATGTCATTGGTGATTATTTCATGGGTTAGGACATTCTTTTTCCAACAAAATGATACCATGATCATTAATTTTGATTGAGATGTTTTGGATCTTACGGCTATTTTTCTGAGACAATGTAATTTCCTAAATTTGCTATTTTTTAAACTCCAGCGATCATCAGAACACCGAAATAATCTCGCGTTTTGGTGTGCCATAGAATAAGCTCCGTCGAGACAAAGGGCAGGAATGCCCTAGCTTTCATAAGGAAGACGATGTGAGCTACATCTCCATTGTCATCGCGGTTTGTCTGGTATGGCATGCTGAGAGGCGAGAATATCTCGGTGTTCGGATGACCGCCGTTGATGAAAAATTTGCAAATTTGGAAAACGACATTCCCTCGGAAAAATGGCCACAGAACCCAAACGAATCACTCAAAATCAATGATCCCGGTATCGTATTGTTGGAAAAAGAATGTTCTACCCGCTGAAATAAAAACCAATGACATATTGCAGATGATGTTGAAGAAATTAGCATTCTTTCTGGGCCACCCTGTATGGTAATGCATGGTCATTTGTGACATTTGCTGACAACGAACTGGCTTATTGACTACATTTTGGAAAAATGCGGATTACTTTAGTATACATTTCAAACAATAATGGTCCGGAATTTCACCGACAGTCTCAGGTTTCTTCAAACCGTTACACAATAATAAGAACAACACAATAGAAATAGCGTGAGTCAAAGAATCCCCCAAACAATATTGGAATATATGCTACTAATAAGGTGTCAGCTGAAACTTCGGAAACTGCATGCAAAGAACGATCTGTGGCGGAGCTTATCTTTAAAAACAGGCACACCTTTGACTTCACCCTTTAAATCATGTACACAATCTACCAATAGTAGATTGAACTATGACATTTCGCTACAGATCCAAAAGAAATGACCCTATGTTTGAAGACTAGACAGCTCTTCTACCCTCCCTACTCAAAAGTATTGCAACATATATTATAACGCATACAATTTACGTTGAAGGGGTCTTTCTAAAATGATGTCCTAACTCCGTTTATTATTGGAAAATAAGAAATTATTTGAAAAGAAATCAATGAATATTCTTTCTCGTTCCTTCTCCAAGGCAGAGAGATTATCAAATGCAGGCGCGCCCACAACAGAGGGGATGGAACATAAAATTTAACATTTTTTTCGCCTCCCTATAGGGGTGGAGTGTTAATTCACACTAACCTAGTAATTCGGTTTCATATTACCAATGAAACGGTTTTGATGGTTTGAAAAGACTTCCAGCAAACAAAAAATATCAATATGTTCCTGTGGAGGGGTCTCAGAAAGAAGACTACACCCCTCGAAGACGAAAGTGACCTCCTATATTTATAAGACAGTGACAAGGAGGATAAGGCTTCTAATTAAAGATGATGGGTTTTTTTTCTTCGCATCATTATATCCAATGTACCGAGAAGTCTCATGACAGTAAACTTTAAGATGTTTACAATAATAAACTGCCTTTAGAATTGAGAAAGAATAAAAAATTATATCTTGAAGAGGTCTTGTTTAAAATATGGCGCGTTTACTCCTTACCACTGTCTTATGAAGATAGGAGGTCACTTTCGTCTTCGAGGGGTGTGGTCTTCTTTCTGAGACCCCTTCAGAGGATCACAGTGACTTTTTTGTTTGCTGGAAGTCTTTCCAAACCATTAAAACCGTTTCATTGGTAATATGAAACCGAATTACGATGCTAGTGTTAATTAGCACCCCACCCCTACGGGCAGCAAAAAAAGGGTTAAATTTTATGTTCCAGCCCCTCTGTTGTGAATGCGCCTGCATTTGATAATCTCTCCGCCTTGGAGAAGAAACGAAACAGGAGATTTGTTTATATCTTTTCAAATAATTTGTTAATTTCCAATTATGAACGTAATTTGGACATCATTTTAGAAAGACCCCTTCAACGTAAAATGTATGCGTTATAGTGTATGTTGCAGTACTTTTGAGTAGGGAGGGTATTATGTAGAGTGACATCCGAGAGTAAGCATTTTAAAGTGATAGAATGCATTCAATGCTTTTGTTACATTCTTTTAAGAAGAATACCTTAACACGTACATTTGTGAATTTGTATCTCGGGCATGCAAGATTTGTCTGAAAGCAAGATTTATCTCAAAGCTTTCCTCCGAGCTCCGGGCCCATGACCCCTGTGGTTTCATTAACGTAAGTTTTTTATGGCACATTTCTTCATTCATGGTAAATTACGGATTTTTAAAAATCTGATTTAGCTCTTGTTTCCTTGACATACCAATCAGTATCACTTGTAACTTGTCTTCCTTATTGAGGTTATGTATGTGTTTGTTCATGATACAAGGAGATTCGTAATGTATTATTTCTGAGACGATATGAGCACTGACAGTGGGTCACTTTTATCGTCTGTAAAAAAAATCATCAATCCCTGTATATGATATTTGCCCTCAATGGTTATTTTTCGTGTAGAATCAGAAATTACCAAAAATCGAAAATTATTTGTACTAAAGATAAAATTCAATTCGGAGTTTTCGATTTTATGCACTTAGATTGTAGGTTATTAGTTGTCTGGGTGTTGTGACCGGCCAAATATATAGCGTGTCTAAAAAAAATGTGAAGTGAAAAGCGCCTTCTTTGGCAATTAGGAAATGCCGTTGTGACAGGATGATTACGTCAACGTCAAGGGCAAAGTCTCAGCTTTCAATTTCCATTTGTTTTGTTCAGTTTGTTTGATTTAATTCTGCGATATGTTTAGTTAACAAGGAAATGGTAAAATCACAATGTGCCACTTTTATTACAGTCCATCATAGTATCAGGCCCTCTTCCGTTAAAAGTGGCACGATTGTGATTTTACCCTTTTGTTATTAAAGACACTATATAATACTGTGGGAGGCCCGTTTAAAAAAATTGTCAAACTTTGCTACCTGACATATCTGACAGTGTTTGAATGGACAAATAAACACCCTGGAACACAAAAGTTCGGACAGTTATGCTGTCACTGGTAAAATATGTGCAGATAAAAATTGGCACATTAATTTTGTATCAGCCGATAGGAAATTCTGCAACACAGCAGTCTATGGGGGAAAACCTAAATTGTCTCTCACAGATTTTCACTTTTTCAAAGCACTTAACGATCGTTTTAAACTGCAATTTTTTCAGGGCTTCATTTTTAGACCTTATCAGAGACACTGGTAGCATGGGGAATCCTGGAGCTCAGATTTTTTGAACTGGAAACAGTGTTATACAATGCCTTTAAGTAAGCATATCTCGAGATTAAAACAGGCAAATTGAACAAAACAAACGGCATTTGAAAGCTATAAGTTGATGCCCTTGACGTTGATGTAAGCATTATGTCACAATAGTATAATTGCCAAAGACGGTGCTTTTCACTCGCACAATTGTTTTAGACACGCAGTATTTCTAATAAATAAGCATGTGTTTTTTATCAAAGTCCCCCTTTAAATAGAGACATAAACAATGAATATGATGGCTACAAAAGAAGGTATGCTGTGACATCCTGAAGCATCTCATCTCCATAATCTCCCCATTTGAGGCCCTGCATAACGTACGTGTTCATCAAACAAAGAAAGATTATATCGCTATACTTCTGCATGCCGTGGCTACAAGAGACAACTCATCTATCCGCTCTGACGTCTCAAGCAGCTGAAACAAAACCTTTGGATAGCGATTCTATTTCAATTCAATCTTGTCTTCATCATTTCTAGTTGTGAGGCTGTGCATACATGTTTATTATAACAAACGGAAGACTGGTTTGCAGTGGCAGGCGCACGTATATGTTACAATGCCCTTTGCCCTTAATGTTACTCGTCAATCACCATTCGATAAATCAGTTCTTAATTAGCAGATGAAACAAATGGCTCCATTATACTATACATCTTCAAAGACTGGATAGCCCTTTTAGCGAGGAAATTGAGCGCAACAAAATGTACAACTAAATAAAAGTAACGACATTTCTGTGGCTCACATTTTCATTATTCATTGAAAAAGGGTCAAAATTGGCATACAAGCTTGATTTCCAACATTTTTCACAAAATACGACTTTAATAAATTAAAAATTTTTCGCCCCCCTATCGGGATGGGGTGTTAATTCATATTTCCCGTGAAACGTTTTTGATAGTTTGGAAAGACTTCCAACAAACAAACAAATGCCAATATGTTCCTCTGACGCAGTCTCAGAAATAAGACAACACCCCGCGAAGAAGAAAGAGCCATCTTTCTTTTATAAGAACAGTGGTTTAAGGAGGACATAGGTTGCGTTATGTTAAAAGATTAATGGACTTCTCTTCACATCATTCTATCTAACGTACTGAAAGGTCGCATGGCAATAAATTTTAGTATGTTTGCAATAATAAACCGCCTTTAGACTTGTTCCAGCCTCTCTGCCGTGGGTGTGCTTGCATTTGATTATCTTTCCGCCTTAATTGGAGAAAAAAGGAGAAAGAATATTCATTGATTTCTTTTAAAATGATTTGTTATTTTCCAATAATAAACTTTATTGGAACATCATAATAGAAAGACCCCTTCAATTCAAAATGCATGCGTTATTGTGTACATGAATGTTGCAATAATTTTGAGTAGGGAAGGTAGTTGATACAAATACTAGGTCTGGATTGTATTTCCGTCTTTATGTTGAGCTTTTGAAGGACTTCTGGTGAAGTGTTGAATCGTTGAAAAGTAAGAAGCTGATAAGAGTTTGCCCATCTCTCTACACGTTCACCTTCTCCGTCAGTTTCAGAGTGCTGAATATATCGGATAGCGCATATTATGGATGTTGTTCAATTACATGCAAGTTATCGTTTTCATTAGGCCATGTTTGACGGAAGACATCCAAATCGACAATTTCTGACCAAGGAAAAATATAGCTCTTACCGAGCTATTACGCTGCATAGTTTAAGTTAGATAGTTTATGAATTAGTGATTAAACATATTCCAAACTTATTTTAAACGTCATTAATAGGTAGTTTGCCAAATCATAACTTACCTGCTTCATTAGAAGGTAGTTGGCCAAGGCATATTCCAACAGAGCTATAAACACAAACACCAGACACGCTGCCAACCAGACATCAATTGCCTGCAATGAGATATTGATGTTTTGAGTTATTATTGATTCATCAACATTTCAGATGACAGGGACTGGAAAAGCGAACTCAATCACTACCACCCATAGGTATCAAGCACAATGAACCGATATTCATGTAGATATGTAACCACAACACCGGGTTTTCACCCTTCTCTCTTCGATGAAGTGCCTGGGTTCTTTAACGTGCTGAGGTGTTTCTGTCTCAACACGGGACCTCTGTGGCTTTACGTCCTATCCGAGAGACGGATTAATGGGGATAACGTGTCTTACCCAAGGACACAACCGCCATGGCGTGGAATCGAACCACGGACCTTTAGGTAGGGAAACCGAAGTCTTATCCACAAGGCCATGACGCTCCCCCAGAAGTAAAATGAAACTTCTGTTATTTGGGCAAATTCGCTTGATATCGATCAAATAATTGATATCATTCAACTTATTTATGATACAGGATTACCAACAAGTAGCCTTTGACCGCTCATCCTGCAATCACAATTCCACAATTGTTCCCTACGAGGGGCAACTGGAAAGTTTTCAGCTTAACATAGAAACAATTAAGATACGAAGACTAAATTTTGTCCATTAAGTCTTTTACATATCTCAATTGTACCCATCAAATTTCTTGGTCATAGCAATCTTTATTCGTATTTCACAGGTTCCTAAACTTTCTGTATCAAGTGTTTCATGAAGAACTTGAGTATCGAGCTGTCATCAATTATCTGCAGCTGAAAGACATGACCACAGCTGAGATCCATAAGGACATGACGGACACTGGTGAACATGCCCCTTTATAAGCCACAGTGAAACGATGGGTAAATGAGTTCAAACGTAGCAAAGATAATGTTGAAGATGAATCAAGGTCAGGGAGGCCGTTGACAGCAACAACTCCAAAGAAGAATGATCTCATCCTTGACATGACCAAGGAGGATCGCCGCATCTGAACTTATTGAGATCGCCAAGAGGTTGGGCATCTCACAGGAGAGAGCAGATCATATAATCAGAGATAAACTTGGAATGTCAAAGGTGTTCTGCAAGATGGGTACCACGTCTTTTGACTCCTGAACAAAAGCACACCAGATGCAGAATGTCAAGAAAGGATTTAGAACTCTTTGAGCCTAACCCATCCAGTTTCTTGGAACGATTTGTGACTATGGATGAGACTTGCGTTCATCACTATCAGCCTGAGACCAAGAAGCAGTTAAAACAATGGAAGCGTCCCTTGTTACCAACCCCAAATAAGGCTAAGGTTACACCTTTTTCTGGCAAGGTCATGGCATATGTTTTCTGGGATGCGCAAGGAGTGCTAATGGTGGACTACTTCCAGAAGGGTTTATATTATCAGTGGGCAATACTACTCTGACCTTCTGAAGGGCCTACGCGGGATCATCAAGAAAAAGAGGCCGGGAATGATCACAAAAGGTGTCTTGTTTCACCAGGACAATGCTCCAGTGCATTCATCAGTGGTGGCGATGGCAACTATTCGTGACTGTGGCTTCCAACTTGTTCCGCACCCACCATATTCACCTGACCTAGCTCCGTCGGACTTCCACCTCTTCCCGAATCTAAAAAAGGATATAGCTGGACAATACTACACCACCGATGAGGAGGACATTGATGCCGTCGACTCCTACCCGGAAGACCAAACGAAGGACTTCTATTTCAGAGGCATCGAAGCACTTCGTCACCGCTGGAGGAAGTGTGTGGATTCTCAAGGGGACTATGTGGAAAAATAGGGCAATTAATTATGTTTGCCTCTTACCATACAATATAACAACGTTTAGAAGAGTAAAGGAGAAAAAGAGCAGTTTTAGTAGAATTATAGTGACCGATAGGCTTTGATTTGAATAATTGAGACAAAAAATCCTAGTATAAAACACACACCAAGCGGCCAGTTGCTTTGGGGGCATGTTTCAAATTCTAAGTAATTACTGATCTTCAGGTTTCACTCATATTTCCTTCATAGATAGCCTACATTTAATATGAGTGACCTATTGGTGTACTGGAAAATGTACTGGAGGGGTGCAAATGAGATTCCCTGCCTTTAAGAGATGGTTGATTGATAGTAGGTGTAATGAAAATTAATGCATGGATGAGAGTGCGTTAGTGCTGATCCAAATCCAAAACCACCCGAGTACCGCACTCATGCACTAACTCTAAATCATGTATTAATCTCTGAATTGATTTTCTTTTATAAAATTGGTCCACAATTTGGTATACGTGTTTTCCCGGTCATTTTCACATGTTTGCATTCCATTTATTATCCAGATCATTCAGTTCCATGTGAAATATAATTACTCACCGTTGCGTACGTTACTAAGGGAAGTGTTTCTTGAATTCCAGAGGTCATCGTTGTTATTGTTAGTACGGTGGTGATCCCCAGCGCCACCCGGGCCGGAGCCGCCTGCACATCGATCCAGAAGGACAGCCATGCTACGGTTACGAGCAGGATACTGGGTATGTACACGGTCAAGAGAAAGGCTTGCATTCGGCGTTGGAGGCGAAACACAACCACAGCCTGACTGTAGTTACCTGTTATTTGGTATTAGCCAAAAAATAAAGAAATTGAATTACACGCACGCAGGCGCTCACACACAGATACACACACACACACAAACAAAAGGACATGCACACACATACACGAGCACATACACAAACAAAAACACATACACGCACCCAAACACGCACGTACAAACACGCACAGAAATACATACATACACACGCATGAATACACACACAAACACATACACATTATTTACTCCTATACCCTCCCTACTCAAAAGTATTGCAACATACAATATAACGCATACATTTTACATTGAAGGGGTCTTTCTAAAATGATGTCCTAACTCCATTTATTATCATAAAATTACAGGTTTTTTTTTTTTTAAATAAATCAATGAATATACTTTCTCGTTCCTTCTCCAAGGCGGATGCGAGCGCGCTCACGACAGAGGGGATGGAACATAAATTTTAACCCTTTTTTTGCTCCCCGTAGGGGTGGGGTGTTAATTAACACTAACATCGTAATTCGGTTTCGGATTACCAATAAAACGGTTTTAATGGTTTGGAAAGACTTCCAGCGATCAAAAAATGTCACTATGATCCTCTGAAGGGGTCTCAGAAAGAAGACCACGCCCCTCGAAGACGAAAGTGACCTCCTATCTTCATAAGACAGTGACAAGGGGGATAAGGCTACTCATAAAAGATGATGACTTTTTCTTCGCATCATTATATCCAGTGTACCGAGAAGTTTCACGACAGTAAATTTTAAGATGTTTACAATAGTAAACTGCCTTTAGAATAGAAAAAGAGTGAGAAATTATATCTTGAAGAGGTCTTGTTTAAAATATGGCGCGTTTCCTCCTTACCACTGTCTTATGAAGATAGGAGGTCACTTTCGTATTCGAGGGGCGTGGTCTTCTTTCTGGGACCCCTTCATAGGATCATAGTGACATTTTTTGATTGCTGGAAGTCTTTACAAATCATCAAAACCGTTTTATTGGTAATCTGAAACCGAATTACGATGGTAGTGTTAATTAACACCCTACCCCTACGGGGAGCCAAAAAAAGGGTTAAAATTTATGTTCCATCCCCTCTATCGTAGGCGCACTTGCATTTGATAATCTCTCCGCCTTGGAGAAGGAACGAGAAAGTATAATTATTGATTTATTTTTAAAAAAAACTGTAATTTCCAATAATAAACGGAGTTAGGACATCACTTCAGAAAGACCCCCTCAACGTAAAATGTATACGTTATATTGTATGTTGCAATACTTTTGAGTAGGGAGGGTATATATTTTTTAGCATTCCCTTCATCATGTTCACTTTTCTCTTTCTCTGTCCTATGACCTGGACCCCTCAAAATAAAAAGGACCTTGAAATTAAAATGGCCAGAACAGATAAAGATAATTAATGTAACGTAAAATATGAAACTTGGAGCGTCATGGCCGGAACTCGAATCAATACTTTTGGCCAAAATATTCAACCAGCTGAACTAGCCTGTGTATTTAAAATGTAGTTGTAGTCAATGGATTCCTAAGCGAAATATATCCAGTTGGCTGCTCTTATCAATGTTAACACTTTAAAAAGTTTGAAAACTCAAGTTTGATGAGTATAGTATTATTACAAAATCGATTATTCTTTCTAAATACGATACCCATTTTTTCGTCATATTTTTTAGTCACGGGATGTGCATGAAATGACATCAAACAATCCATAGCACATAGAGTACATATTTATTTGTAGTATAATATACTATACGCACATAACATGAATATTGTACAATTAAGCTTGTCCATGATGAAATGTATAAAATATATAATTATATATATATATACAACCCTTTGATCGCTAATGTTGCATCTGTGCACACATGTACAGTTAAATTGAAAAATCATAATAATTATTTTTCTCCTTCACCTTTGTAGGTGAAACGAAAAAATAGCCAAAGTGGTAGAGTAACATCTATAGAAAAATTACAATTTTTAATACAGCAATAAGGAAAGCAAAATTCAAGTAAAATGTGAAAAGAACATTATGTCATTATTGTCCCCTCAAGTTAAATTCAGCGTGTAAG
>JZLH01S0098834.1:27700-39014 GCA_001188425.1 Eucidaris tribuloides
TTTGGCATTATTGGTTAATGATAAAGTTGATTATGATGTACATGCATTAAGCAAGCATCTGTGCTACAATGGAATTGTTTTCATATTCCACAGATCATTATTGATTATTAATAGGATTCTACCGTTGACCTCTCATAACCTTGAAAGGTCAATGACCTCAGAATATCCGAATATAGATATTTTGCGTCATTTGGTTAATGATTGCATTGATTATGATGTACATGCTTTAAGCATGCATTTGTGTCATCAATGGAATTATCTTCATATTGCACTGAGCGTTGATAATTATGAACCGTCTTCTGCCTTTGAACTCTGATGACCGTGAAAGGTCAATGACCTCAAAATGTTATAGTATTGATAATAGATGGATAGTTCATGGTCAACTATTTATCATATATGACCATGCATATATACTACATTAAAAATGTCTACTGTTTCTACAGTTCATTGGTCAATATCCTTAGATTTCTTGCTATGACAATGAGAGGTCAATGACATTAAAATATCAAGATATTGACATTTGGCTTGATTGGCTCAATGGTAAACTGATAATATTGTTGAAATCCTGCATCTGTCAAATTAAAGTGTCAAAACATATTCCATACAACAGTAGTTCATAGTAAAATGTCTCTGTGCGAGGTTGATGACTTCAGAAAAACAAGGGCTTCACGTTGATGTCGGGAACCTCAAATCTTAAATTGAAATTTGCACAAAATCGTGTTGTGAGATCATCTGTGTAACATTATCCAATCATATCTTAATAAACTCTGTACGCTTATAGAACAGAGATTGAGGTTAGTGACCTCAGACACGTAAAGAGTACATGACAATGAATATAAAACATGTGCATTATGTGTATTGATGCCTAAATAAAAGGTTTCTGATTGCATCTAACAGTCTCCCAAACATGCTCATAATGCAGAGCACTTGGGTGCAGGCTTGGTGCACTTGCAGAGGCCAGTACATCCAATGTTCCAGCTGCAGTTGATCAGTTCGTGACAAGATTTTGATGCCTCTAGTAGGGTTATCCCAGAGGCTGCCACCACAGGTTTCCCTGTTCCAATTAACCCCAGTCAGATGAACTAGGTTGATGAAGAAACCGCACCAGAGTGTGGTTCCAGCAATTGGCCTTCAGACATGCACGCTCATGATGTGCTGCTGGAAAGCAGCCGGCATTGGAGGAATGTTATATAGAGTCCTAGACTTGTGTGCGAAGAGCTGCTTCCTGGCATGATTTACTTGTGTTAATGGTACGGTCATACATCAGTACAAAACGTGCTCCAGAAGTGATATTGACTCTTTACTGATATCACTTGGCATATACGAAGAGTTTTCAAAGTCATCTGTCACTGCTGGGAACTTTTTCCATATTTCCCAGCCAGTATTCTTCCCTCTACCAGCGAAAGATGAGATAGTGTCACACCCTGTGAGGGTATGAAAGAGGGGGAGGGAGTAGTACGTTGTCTTGGGTTTGTGGCACCAACCAGTTCACGCACGTGAAAGCTGGATCAGTACCAAGATGCTATCCAAACTTCATCAGGTTTTATGTCACTGAAAGAAGCTATAGCCGGCACCACAACATTATACAGTGCGTATGGCCACCTTTTTGATCCCGAAGAGTTTAGTTTTGTTTCACTAGTCTACGCAAAGAAATCCCTTTTGCTTCCAATCGCTGACAAGGAAATGTATGCAATATGTAGAACTGGGGGTCCTCTGCTCTTCTACCGTGTCAGACTTGACCAGTCTACCCCCATGTTCACACGTGGAGGCAGACAAACACATGCATCTACTTGTGGCAGAGGTGGTGCAGAAGGGTATTAAGAAGGTGGCCTTAGGCACTGTGAATACTGATGTTGTGGTATACTGTTGTAGCTGCTTTCATCAACATATTGTCCTGATAAGCATTGGATAGCCCTTGGTACTGGATCCAGTGTTGGTACTACTCTCTCCATCTTTCATGGCCTCACATGGTGCTCCAGGGGGCCTACGCAGTGACATTGAGTTGACTCATCATCACTGGCACCACTTTGCATTCGCAAAAGTTCTCAAAAGCATCTGTCACCCTTTGAAAATACTTTCCATATCTCCCAGCCAGCTGCTTCCCTCTACCAGCGATCATTTGCTGGTGGAGGGAAGAATACTGCTTTGGAGATATGTAAAGTATTCCCAGAGGTGACATATGCCTTCGAAGAACTCTTACGTATGCAAAATGATGTCAGTGAAGAGTCAATGTCACTGCTGTTGTGCTGATGTATGGCCGTACCAGTAACATCATGGAAGTGAATGATGCCAGGAATTAGCAGCTCTTCAAACAAAATTCTACGGCTTTATGGAACATTCCCCCAACACAGGCTGCACTCCGGCAGCACATCAAGCGTGCATGTCTGCAGGCCAATGCTGGAACTGGACTCTGGTCATCAGAATCCTGACCAACCTAGCATATCTAACTGGGGCTGGACCAAGGAAACCTCTTGGTGACAGCTTTTTTTATGACAATCCTGCTGGAAGCATCAAAATCCAACTGATCCACTACAACTGCAGGAAGAAGTTTACTGGCTGCTGCAAGTGCATTGCCCTATGTGAAGGTTCGGGAGCTTGTTAGATGCAATCAGATACCTGTACATTTACGGGCTGGGTGTGTCTTTTGCAAGCCTACACTTCAACATTGAGCAAATACACTGGTGTATGGAAGAACATGTTATTTAAGAACCTTCACCAGAGTGAAGGAGTTAGAAATGCAGTTTTAGTGGAATTATAGCAAATATTTGACTTTGATTTGATTTTTTGTCTCTAGTGACAAAGATTTTCCTAGTCAGTGCTAGACTATTTTTAGAGCGTGCATGTATGTCTCTTATTACCTCCATTGCCATTAACTCCTTGGTACACGTACAATGTAGATGACGTTGCATCCCTTTTCAGCACCTGACACATGCCAGCACAACCATCTGATATTACATAAGTACTGTGTAAATCAGCCTGATATACATGTACCAACTGAGATTTGGAACAGTATGCCTAGTAGGTACACTACACAATTATTGTTTATTGCATATTTTTTTTTTTCAAAATTCATGTAATTTCTGAATTCTGATCTTCAGATTTCACAGGCAAATGCTTTATAAGTAGGGAATTACTTTTTTTCTGTTGTGGGAGGGTTGCAAATGAGACTCCCTACCGCCAAGCGTTAATATGAACAATACTAGTATACTATAGTAGTGGTATACACTAGTAGTGGTATACACTGTCTTGAGGTCACGGACTTTGTTCAGTGCAAATATGATAATATTGCACAGATTATCTTACAACATGATTTCGTGCAAATGATATTTGAGGTCACTGACATCAGGTGAAGCCCTATTTTTTTCTGAAGTATTTAACATCGCGCAGACACCTGTTACGTTGCATCAACGGTCTGTGGAATATGTTTTGACACTTTAATTATAACAAATGCATGATTTTTACAATATTAACAGTTTATCAAGAAACCAATCAATCTCAAAATCAATATTTTGATGTTTTAAGGTCATTGGCCTATCACTGTTATAGTTCGATACCTAAGCATATTACCCAATGCTGTGGAAACAGTACATAATTATTTTGTAGCATAAATTATTATGTTAAATAGTTGACCATGAACGAACCATCTAATATCAATACTATACAATTTTGAGGTAATTGACCTCTCAAGGTCACCAGAAGTCAAAGGCAGAATCTAGTTCACAATTATCAATACTCAAAGGAATACAAAGATAATTCCATTGTTGACACAAATGCATGCTTAAAGCATGTACATCATAATCAATTCAATCATTAACCAACTGACGCAAAATATCAATATTCTGATATTCTGAGGTCATTGACCTTTCAAGGTTATGAGAGGTCAACGGTAGAATCCTATTAATAATCAATAGTGATCTGTGGAATATGAAAATAATTCCATTGTAGCACAGATGCTTGCTTAATGCATGTACATCATAATCAACTTTATCATTGATCAATGATACCAAATATCAATATTCTGATATTTTGAGGTCATTGACCTTTCACACTCCACAGAGGTCACAGGCAAAAACTTTTAATAATCAACATTGATCCGTGGAATATGAAGACAATTCCATCGGGACACAAATAGGTGTTTTAGCGCATCATAACCATATTTATCACTAATCAATGACGCCAAATCAATATGTTGACATTTTGAGGTCATTGACCTTTCACAATCATGAAAGGTCAAAAGTGAAAGCCTCTTGATAATTACCAATGCTCTCTGGAATGCCAGGACAACTCCATTGTAACAAAAGTGCATGTTAAGTTCATCACAACCACGTTTATTGTTACTAAAATGACGCCAAACCTCAAAATTTGTTTAATTTAAGGTCATTGACCTCTAGAGGTCATCAGAGGTCAAATCTGACTTACCTCCCGATTTTAAAATAAAGCTTATGGCATTTAGTAACACTGGTGAAAGTTTCATGCTTTAGTCAAATTTTGCACAATTCTCCTGATTTTGGCTGCTTATCCGCTCTACTATTATCAGGTTCCGAGATTGAGATTATTATTATTATTATTATTATCATCATCATCATGATTATTATTATTATTATTATTATTATTATTATTATTATTATTATTATTATTATTGTTGTTGTTGATCTGTCATCATTTCGGATGACAGGGACTAGAAAAGCGAACCCAATCAGTGTTACTGTCAGGCATCCAGTTCTGGGTAGTTTTGCATAATGGATATGTGACCACAACACCGTGTTTTCACCCTTCTCTTTTCTATGAAGTGCGTGGGTTCTTTACGTCCTATCCAAAGTGCCTTACCCAAGGACACAACCGCCATGGCTCGGCGTGGATTCGAACCACGGACCTCTAGGTCGAGAAATCGTAGCCTTATCCACTGAGCCATGACGCAAGACGGAAACTCGATTTTCAGGGTCTCGAGACAGTCTTGAGACCCAAGACCTGGTGTTATTAAGGTGAATACTGTTAGTTTGCAACGCTAACTTTACCAATGTGCAGATGACGGCAGCTATGTCTATCCATTATTCTGATTGGAGGGGGGGGGGGGCAAAATATCAAAATTTTCAATGTGCGTCAATATTTTAAGTGGGGGCTCTAACACCGAATAACCCAGGATCAAAGCCTCTGGGTGACGGTATTCTTTTCAACAGAATGTATTCCTCTCAAAACAATGCAACAAAAGAGATAAGCCTAAGAATGGTTGCTCCCAGACGCCCACATCTATCTACTATCCAAAGATGGTATCAATTAGTGGACATTTATTCCATCTACTGACTACAACTGGCTTATTCCCTAATTAATCCATTTATCTCACAATGGTGACCAGCCAAGGAAATCAAGTAGGTCTCCTGCATGTTTCAAATCGTCCAATTTATGCTGAAAAATCATTTGCTTTTTATTCTCAACAACTATTATTTAAACCCCTCAAAAAGTTCTGCGATTCAACTTTAAGCGTTGATATCTCGTTTGATATTACAGTATAGTTATTGGTATCATTGAAAACATGCCCATTTCCCTTTACAATGATACCTCATTTGCCATGATTATGGACTTATGGAATGCGCAAGACATTTGAATAAGGGTCCAATTCAAAAGTGAAGGCTGCAAAATGCACTGTTATCAGCACCAGTTCAGCATTCATTTGTATGGAGAGTGTTTTCTGTGTTGTTTTTAAATTTTTCTTTTGAATAAAAAATGAGATTTAAGTAGGTAATTATGAAATTATCATTGTGTTTGGGTTTCATTAGGATTCTGGCAGTTTTGCAAGGTCCCCTCCATCGATCAACACATGACACTAACAATATCCCAACGTCATTAAACACAAATCACTCTCTATACAAATACAAAATGAACTGGTGTGCATTTTTGCAGCTTTCAATTTTTGACTTGGCACCTTATAATGTCTTGCACAGTCCATGAATACAAAATCACGACAAATGAGGTATCCTTGTAAAGGGAAATAGACAGGCTTTTCAATGATATCAATATTAAGAATTATACTATGCTACGATATAAATATCAACGCTCAAAGTTGAGTTGCTTGTGTGAGTGAGTGGTTGTTGTGTGTGTGTGTGTGTGTGTGTGTGTGTATGTGTATGGGTGTGTGTGGGTGCTCTTACAATAGTCACATTATAGGGGTAAAAACATGCAGAAATCAACATTGTGGGGGTACTTTGCAATGTGAGGTACCCCCACTAGAAAGTAGGGTGATATACACATAAAACGACTCTGTGGGTGCATTAGAGAAACTCCCAATATACATGACATATTAAATGTTGTGTGTATTGTGTGTAATTTGTGAGTTTAAAATAGACACAGGACTGCATTATGGGGGTAAAATCTAGACATATGTGTAGGATTAGACATTGTGGCCGTATTTATGAAATTGTATGCATTGTGGGGGTCAGAAATTAACTCTCACATTGTCAGAGTATACTTTCAATTACTCCCACAATGCAATATCCCCACAATTTTGAGTATGTGTGTATGTGTATACGTAGGTGTGCGTGTAGTGTGTGTATGATTGTGTGCGTGTTTTCGAGTGGACTCGCGTGTGTGTAGTATATTTGTATTTGTCGGTGTGCAGGCCCATTTGTATCTTTTGGTCTAATGCAAGAAAGATTCCAATGTCAAATTAAAGTGCAGCCAAAACATAATCACATGATTATTTCAATATTTAAATTACATGGTAAAGTTTACAGGGAAATGACAGGATTGGAGGACGGTAGTCCTCAATGTAATGCAAGAAAGATTCAAGTATTAAATTGAAGACCTGACAGTCAAGACATAAGAAAACTTCACATTTTTAAACATTTTTGGTTTTACTTTACATGGTAATTTCACGCTAGGTTTAGTATTTTTATGTACATGCTACGGAATTATGTTGCTACAGAATCATACACTCTTAAAAATCCCGGGTCAGACTGACTCGGAAAAGGGTCAGTTTCAACCACATTCCGGGTCAAGTTTGACCAATATCCAAGTCAGGTTGACTCATATTTTGGTCAACATTGACCCGCAATTTGGTTGAAACTGACCCTTTTCCGAGTGTGCCCCCAACGAATTCCTTTTCCGAGTCAGTCTGACACAGGATTTGCTACTACACTTACAACTCATTATTTCGAGACTGCAATTCTGCTCATCAAAGGGAAATCTGTGTAGGTCCATGTAACAGGCGGTTGTCACTGTTAATCTGTAAGTACACAACAAATGACACAAAGCAAGTTTTAAAAAATCTAAACTACATCGTTAGGTCTAATAAAAATGAAGCCCAGAAAAATTGAATTTAAAGTGATCATTTATTGCTTCAAAAGTGTGAAAATTTACGAGTATCCAGTTTGACCTTTTCCTGACCTTGTTCACTTTTTTTCCATAGACTAATGTGTGATCTGGACTACTTTATACCTCACCGGAAGAATAAGTCACACGTGATTCTTATCCTACATACCTTGGCAGTGGCAGCATAACCTTAAAAACTTTTAAATTCTTGGATGTTTTCTTTTTCCATTTAAGCACTAATATGTGACTCAGATATCAAAGGTTTACAGTATTTGTGTCAAAATTGACACGATTCTTGTCAAAATGACCAGACTTCTTATCAATTTAACATAGAACCCTTAAGTTCCAATATTAGTTTTGCCAAAAGTGACTCAAATTTGGACAAACTGACAAGAATTCTAGTCAAAATGACTATAATATTTACTGGGATTCTGGTCATTTTGACTAGAATCATGTCAGTTTCGTTTTTGTGTATGTGCAATCCTATGTTCTAGACAAGTAATGTATGAGATTCTGGTAATATACACTAGATTCTGGTCATATATGTTCATTAGCTAGAATCTGGCCAATTATAACTTGAACATTATTAATTAGTTAAATGTGACTAGACTTGTTTTTATAGTGAGTGCATGTCCTGTACGAAAATTGCGAACCTTAAACTTCGGAAAACAGTGCCATTTGGTTTCACCCTCAGTAAAACATTCTTCATAGTAATATCGTGTAGGTTGGACTTCTTCTCGAAGCGAAAGAACAGATCCGGAACCCAGACAAAGTTACTAGCGTCACCAACATAGATGCGATCTTCGGTTCCGTTGAATGTCAGCCGTGGGTCATCCCACTTCTCACGAAAGTACATGGTCAACGTAAAATCCTATACGGGACAAAACATTTCATGTTGCAAAAGGAAAGGCCAACTCTCTTAAAAATCCTTGGTCAGACTGACTTGGGAAAGAAATCCGCTGGGGGCACACCCGGAAAAGGGTCAATTTTAACCAAATTCCGGGTTAATGTTGACCAAAATGAGTCAATCTGACTTGGATTTTGTTCAAACTTGACCCAAATTGTGGTTAACTCTGACCCTTTTCCGGGTGTGCCCTAAACGGATCATTTCTCCGAGTCAGACTGACCCAGATTTTTTAAGAGTGAAGGAGTTATCCGAATGAAAACGAGGCTACAGTCCAATAGGGTCCGATAGACCAATTATCAAAAATGGTCCGTTAGACCGATTTCCCAAAAATGGGTGCAATAGACCGATTAGTGGTAAGGCTCCAATAGCCCAGGGGTCCATTATACAGGGTGGACCAGAAAGAATGCTACGAGTATGATCGCTTATTTCTTCAACATTATCGGCAAAATGTCATTAATTTTTATTTCGTTGGTTAGACCATTCTTTTTCCAATAAAATGATACCAAGATCATTGATTTTGAGTAAGGCGTTTTGATTTTGGGCCATTTTTCGGAGGCAATGCAATTTCCCAAAATTGCCAATTTTTCAACAATGGAAACATAGCTCGCATCGTCTTCCTTATAAAAGCGAGGGCATTCCAGTTCTTTTGTCATCGCGGTTTGTCCGGTATGGCAAACCAGACGTCACAATATCTCGGTGTTCCGATGACCGCCGCTGTTGAAAAATTGGCAAATTTGGGAAATTGCATTGCCTCCGAAAAATGGTCCTAGAATCAATACGCCTTAGTCAAACTCAATGATCTTGGTATAATTTTATTGGAAAAAGAATGTTCTAATCGCTGAAACAAAAACCAATGACATATTGCAGATGATGTTGAAGAAATTAGCAATCGCAGGCGTAGCATTATTTCTTGGCCACCCTGTATAGTGATTATTGAATGGACCCGATAAACTGATTATCAAATAGGGGCCGATAGACCGATTAATAACAGGGTCCATGGACATTCATAATCGGTCTTTTGGATGCTCGGTCTATTGGACCCTTAAAGGAGAATGAAACCCAGACATCTACTTGCATTCAATGATTAGATAGCGATAAGAGAAAGAAAATGGTGAAAGTTTGAGCAAATTTGATTGAACCGTTCAAGAGTTATGAATGTTCAAAGTTTATTTAATCCTTATTATGGAGGATTCTTCAACTCTACCACTTTTTGAGATGAAAGTGTGGAGAACTTCCAATTGGTTTTGTACACACATTTTCACAAATTTATGTTTTTCTGAAATGTCAGTTGAGAAGGTAATCAAATTCTTTCAGAAAAACATGTAGATTCATTTTTGCTGGAACATACTAGGACAACAATCAAGAGGCAAGCAGATATTTCTTTAAAAATGAGAATAAGTGAAAATGTATGTACAAAGCCAATGGGGATTTCTCCACACTTTCATCTCAAAAAGTGGTAGAGTTGCCATTTAAGAATCCTCCATAATGAGTGATTAAACAAACATTCAACAGTCATAACTCTTGGATGATTCAACCAAATTTGCTCAAACTTTCACTGTATTATTTCTTTTATTGTTCTTTACTCTCTGAATGCCGGAAGATGTGTGGATTTCATTCCACTTTAATGAAAATCGATCTATCAGACCATGGGTGTACAGGACCTTTGGTCTAAAGGGTCCCCCCGAAAAGGATATTGAAAACATTTAGATACGCGTTTAAAATAGAATTAGGTAATGAATTATTGTTTTATTATTTTGAGATAGAAAGTTCAGAGTTTGAAAAAACTTCATGCCTCATGAACTGCGCACATATTTATGGTGAAAGATTCCGGCTCTCATTTGCGTTTGAGTTATTCTCACTTAAGAAGCAATAGTTGCATATTAAAGCCACAGGCTAGCAATGGGACCACAGTTTAAATAAATGTGAGCTTCGTTGTCTTCCGTGTTCTAAGTGTCTTTGATAACATTTGAAAATGAAGCCCTGAAAAAATTCTATTTCAAAATGATTATTTATTGCTTTAAAAAAGGTGATAATCTACGAGTACTCAAGTTGAACGAATTCACCATGCCCATTTCCTCACATAGACTTACTTCAAGTAGTTCTAGGCTATTTTATACTCCACCGCAGTGGAAATTCGTAAAATGACGTTCATTCATGCATATCTTGCCAGTGGCAGCATAACGTTTCAAACTTTTGTATCATAGGGTGTTTATTTGTCCATTCAAGCACTACCATGTAGCTCAGATATGACAGTTTGACATTTACTTTTTAAATTGAAGCTCCACAATGTTAGCCTTGGTTTTCACCGAAGCATTTATAAAAATTGCAGTTAATCACTCACTAGTCAAACCAATATTATAAGACGGTTGGAACTAAATTGGATACAGGACGATGTGTTGACATTAATGATGCTAACTTTCAATCTTTTCAATCAAACTACTGTAAAATGTTGCTTACGAACTCTTCGGCTATATGATGAAAAATAACCTTCACGCATATTGAAACAGTTTCTGTTGACGAATGACAGGAAATGAATGAATTTATCTAAAAAATAACGGCAGCCATAATGATTATGTTTATTCAAACAAGGAAAAAATATTTCAAATATAACAAATGCATAGAAACGTTGAAACCAACTGAATTACAGAGAAAATATTCTTGTTTTAATGTCAGCATATCGGATACGAAGTAATTCACGATCCACGTAAAAAATATGTACAATTCATGATCAAATCATTTGCCCGGCATAATCATAAAAAGGTATCACCCCTCAATGAGACAATACATGTACTCTCTAAAAAATATTGAGTGAAAATATTCACTCTCTAGTGAGTGAATTTCAGAAAAGAGTGAATTCAGAGTGAATTTGGAGTGAAAAGGTGTGTTTTTCACTCATTTTGGAGTGTCCTCAAGGATCACTCGAAATCTCCGAGTGATCCTTGAGGTCACTCCAAAATGAGTGAAAAACACACCTTTTCACTCCAAATTCACTCCAAATTCACTCTAAATTCACTCTTTTCTGAAATTTACTCCTCAAAGGTTGAATATTTTCACTCAATTTTTTTTAGAGAGTAGTTAGTTAAATAAAAGTACTCAATGCAC